>OX422140.1:327537486-327701119 GCA_949129095.1 Volucella bombylans
CTTGCTTTCCGGAACTACCGGAAAACTGATTGGACAAAATACAGAGGAATACTGTCGAAAACGTTATCCTCTGAACTATCAAGTCCCCCGCGTGACACCAATGAGCTTGACATGAAAGTCAGGGAATTTACTCTGGCTCTCAATAAGGCTATGGCCGCTTCCTGCCCTCTTATTCAACCAAGAGGCAAGAAAAAGCCACATTGGTGGACATCGGCACAGGGACTGCTCAGAAACGCCTGCAGAAAACTTTTCAAAAAGGAAAAAGCACAAGAAAAGTGACCGACTGGGACTCATATAAAGAATCCCTCAAATTATACACAAAAGAACTGAGGAAGGCAAAGCGACAATCCTGGAGGTCATTCTGCGACAAAATTACAGAAACCTCTGAGGCATCGCGGCTAAGAAAAATCCTCTCCACAAATCCGATGATGCCCAGCTGTTTGAAAAAAACCGATGGCTCTTGGACAACCTCAAGTGATGAATCACTCAACCTGCTTCTGGACACCCACTTTCCAGGTAGCTCCCAACTCGCGGCCAGTAGCAGCCCAAACAGGCCTACTGCAACCGTGACCAAAATTCACGGTCTGATTACGAGAGACAAACTGCTTTGGGCGCTGCATGGCTTCAAACCCTACAAGTCTGCTGGTCCGGACGGTATTATACCTGCCGAGCTACAAAGGTCCTCAGATATTATTCTACCAGTGTTGGAAAATATTATGAGTAGCTGTGTAGAACTTATCCACATCCCACTGTTATGGAGAGAAGTCAATGTAGTATTCATTCCCAAAGCTGGAAAATGTTCTCATGTAGTCCCAAATGACCTCAGACCTATAAGTCTATCATCATTCCTTCTGAAAACTTTAGAACGACTGATTGATATCAATATTCGAGCTAAAGTTGATCCAAGACTTCTGTCTACGGCTCAACATGCCTACTGTAAAGGAAAGTCGGTGGAAACGGCTTTGCACTCTCTGACTAGCCACATCGAACGTTCCCTACAATATAAGGAGTACACAATGGTTGCTTTCCTAGACATAGAGGGCGCCTTTAACAACGTCAACACATCCGCAATCACGACTGCGCTGTCAACTCTGCAGGTAGACGGCTCACTTGGGGAGCTGATTAGTCTAATGCTAAAAAGCAGGATAATCAACTCCAAACTGGGTGAGACTTCTGCTAAAAGATATGTCAGTAGGGGAACGCCGCAAGGCGATATCCTCTCTCCCATTCTCTGGAACTTAGTAGTTAACGAACTACTGATATACCTGGAAGCGGGTGGTAGCAGAGTGATGGCCTATGCGGATGACGTTGCCATAGCTGTCTCAGGAAAACATCTAAATACCATTAAAGAACTCCTCCAAGTAAATCTCAACAGATTAACCCGCTGGGCAGATCGCTGTGGATTGGGAATAAACCCCCATAAAACTAATCTTGTCCTCTTTTCTAGGAAATATAAAATTCCAATCATAGACCCTCCTTCAATAAACAGTACCAGTTTAGTTTTCTCTGATACAACAAAATATCTGGGTCTCATTTTTGATAGGAAACTAAACTGGAAACCTAACATTCAAGAAAGAGGCAATAAAGCTACAATAGCTTTATTCTCTTGCAAAAAAACCATTGGGAACAAATGGGGCCTTCAACCTCGCATAACCCACTGGCTATACATCTCGGTCATAAGACCGATACTTACTTAGGGGTGGTTGTCTGGTGGATGGCCTTGGAAAATGCAGTCAACCGCATTAAACTAAGCAGAGTCCAAAGAACAGCATGTCTATGCACAAGCGGAGCTTTGCGGTCTACCCCCTCAGCGGCATTAGATATTCTGCTTCACTTGACACCCCTCGACATTTTTAGCAAGCAAGTAGCTGCGACTGCAGCTATTCGCATTAAAGCGACTAAACAGTGGACAAATAATTCATTTGGCCACGCCAATATTCTTAATATATTAGGAATCCGCACAGAGAACATCGATTACACCATACCTGAACTTTGGTTTGACAAAAACTTCCATGTAAGCTTCCCTTCTAGATCATTCTGGGAGGAGGATGCGTTCATGGAGGACAAGTCAATCCATCTCTACACAGATGGATCTAAAACCGATAGTGGAGTTGGTGGCGGTGTTTTCTCAGATAAGCTAAGTCTAAGCCTCTCTTTCCGCCTTCCAAATCACTGTAGCGTGTTCCAGGCGGAAATTTTGGCGATTAAAGAAGCTCTGTCTTGGCTGAAGAAAAACGTGATATCTGCAAAGGATATCCGCATATTTTCGGATAGTCAGGCCGCCATCAAGTCCCTGGACTCGGTCTCATTATATTCTAAAAACCGCTCTTGAATGCCAATCATCTCTTATGGAGATGGCAGAGCAGTTCAACTTTCACCTTTGTTGGGTGCCGGGCCACAGAGACATTCCAGGGAACTGCAGAGCCGAGGAACTCGCCAAAATTGGAACCACTCTACCCATCCTACCGGACAAAGGTAGTATAGGTATACCAATCGCTACGTGCAAACTAACACTAAAGCTAGATGCCAATAAAAGAACAGACCTTAGGTGGACTGCTGGACAGACATGTCTAGCGACCAAACAGATCTGGTCAAGGCTGGATCTGATTCGATCTAAGTGTCTGATCCTTTTAGATAGGAAACATCTCAGCGCCATAATAGGTGTCATTACCGGACACTGCCTCATATGCAAGCACGCGACGAGAATATGGCAAATAATGTCATCACCAACGATAGGGTACTACCCCTGTTCATTTCGAAGGAAGAACTCCAAACGATCTTCGAATCACTTAGAAGTAAGAAATTAGTGGGAACCGATGAAATACCGAACATTGTGATTCGATATCTCCCTCTAGAAGCTGTGATCATTTATACCACTCTATTTAATATTGCAATGAATAATGCACATTATCCAGCGCATTGGAAAACTGCGGTGGTACATCCCATCCCCAAAGGGATAAAGACACTTCCAATCCGGCGAATCTCCGCTCGATCAGTCTTCTTCCAAACATCAGTAAGGTGCTCGAAATGGTTATCAATAGAGTCCTGACCAAGTGGGTTGAGGACAAACGTATAGTTCCGGATAATCAATTCGGTTTCAAGGCAGGGCATGATATCATTTATGCTGCGTCTAAACTGGTTTCTGATATCCAATGGAACAAAAGCAAGAACCAGTGCACTGGTGCCTGCCTGATTGACTTGGAGAAGGCCTTTGATACCGTATGGTTAGAAGGAGTCTTTTTCAAGCTGAACAAGTTGGGCATTAATAAACCACTGCTGTATATTCTTTTCGATATGCTCTCCAGTAGGCAGTTCTTCGTGAAGAATGGCGATGCGACTTCTGCTGGAACTTTTAACATTAAAAACGGTCTGCAACAAGGTGCGGTAAATTCGCCGATCTTGTTCAACATTTACACGAGTGATCTGATAGGTTCACTTCACCATGCCATAGCGTACGCAGACGACATAATCGCGTACAGATCAGGTCTAAAGATTGAGGTCATTAATATGCTTTTGCAGCATGACTTCGACAAAATTAAGCGATATTGCGATGACTGGAAGTTGAAAATCAACTTTCAGAAGTCGGAAACCATACTGTTTAGGACGCCTTTGTCTGGGGCCTCTAGGGATACCAGAAAGAATTGCCGAAAGTTTTCTATCGTCGGACAACACGGACAGCTTGTCGAAATGTAGACAGATACCTTGGGATCTGGCTAGATCAATATCTGTATTTTAACAAACATATAGATGTTGCGCTGGCCAGAGCTAAAGGTGCTTTTGCCCTTACAAAGAGACTGTTTTATAACAGCCAACTCGATGCGAGGGTGAAGGTAATCTGCTACATGGCCCTTATCAGGCCCATGCTTGTATTTGGATGTCCCTTGTGGTTCAACGTGAGAGCAAGTTTATTGGAAAAGATTCGGGTGTTTAAGAGGGCTTGTCTTAGGACTTGTCTTCGCTTATACAGAACAGCAGAGTCTCAGTACATAAAATTCTATCCCAATGAGGTCTTATACAATAGGGCGAATCTAATAAGAGTGGACAATGGCACATTTCGCCATTAAGTTGACTCGAAGGCACATTGCAAGAGCAATGGCCTCATCGAACAACCTGATCTCCGGGGCTTACTACCCCAATTATATGTATCACGAGAGAGTTCGCTTTGACGGCTTTATTCCTCCAGAAGCGTTCCTCTACCTAGATAGCAAAGGTCTGATCCAGGACAGATTGGCGGTGCCGCTAATCTTCCACGTCGCTCGAACAGCTGCGGACAGGCGACTCAACTACGACAGAAACGTCGCACATGGCAGTGCGGAGCGTCTCCGGTTCAGTAGGGTGGTAGGGAGTCGCGACATGAGGGATGTTGTTTGACAGCACCAACACTTTTGGTGGCTTGCTGAAGGGGAGGATGCTTCGTCGTCGAACTCCTCCAGTGATAATTAGCTTCATGTGAAGCAAGGTGGGCCAGCCAAATTTTTTTTTAGCCATGGCCGGCTTACATAATTCTAGGTAGGTTTAAGTTAGGTGTTAAAAAAAAATATACAAAACCACAAAAAAAAAATTAAAAAAATATGGATATATACATATGCTTATATATTACGTATATAGGTTTTATGTATGTGTATGTATTAGACGTAAGTATGTTAAGTAGTTTAAGATTTATTTTTAGGTAGTCTATAAGTTTTTGGTTTTAAGTTTTTATAGATAAAAAAAAAAGTCCAGACTCTAAGTTTTTCTTTCATTTTCTTAGTTCTAATAAATGTTAAAATAAAAGTAAAATTAGACTGTAAGTTACGTCGAAAGATACAGATTAAGTATTATGTTTAATTTAGAGTGCCCGCATGGGGCCAGTAAATTACAATAAGATTATTTTTAAGTTATTTAAGCTAATTTTTAAGCGTTTTTTGCTTAGCATATAAGAGTAATTTAAGTTATAGAAATAAAATGCATAAAAAAAAAAACTAAACGGGTTTCGGTGTAGAGGTCGGGAGCAACTTAAAATACCTGAAATGGTTTCTCTGATATATTGTTAGCAGCTTTGTTCAATATTTCCCCTTCTGAGTGTCGTTATGTAGAATATATCCGCATTTGTATCTTGGCCGCAACAAGCTACAGTACCGACTGTACCGCCGAATGCATGCGTTAGCAAGTGCAAGTTAACCTTCCCATCTCTACTGCCCTGGTTATACAATTTGATTCGGTGAACCAGCATCTGAATTTTCACTTGGCAACTTTGCTTAGCACCGTCGGTGTTAGTGTCTTTTCGGTACGTTTTTTATAATCACTCGGCTATTTAGAATGGGCATAGAACATTTTCGCGGGCTAAAAAGTAATCATTTTTCTGCGTAGGCCCACATATGTAAATACAGACCAGCTATTTTGACAGTACTGAAATACAGGCAGATGCCCGTCCACATCCCAGATTACTCAGATCTGAAGCTACCTGCCTACGAACTAGCGCCATTATACTTCTCTCATCGTGGGCTTGCCATTTACGTGCATCATGATGTAGCTCACCAAACTCCACCACAATGTATTCGCTATTCCAATCAGGAGTTCAAATTCATGTGGTTAAAATTCCATCTCCGTAAGCAAATTATCCACTATTGCTTTATTTACAGATACCATATTCAATGAATTGTATCCCTATATGACCATAATTTTTTATTTACAGTTCTAGGTGGTGTCGACATTCTGGACACATAACGTCCGAAGGATGGTGTATTAAGATCTTCGCTGCGGAAAACAACGCCAACACCCTTGACTTGTTTTTATTTTCTCACCCTGATAAGTACCCCTCTAGGCTTATTGGACCACTGTATCATAAAAGAATCGTATGGCATTACGAGAAAGTGAATTGGAGCGAACTCAGTAGCTTATTTAGGAATTTTTACTGGTTATGTTTCCACGATAACGACGTGGATGACGCTGCTGATATGATCACAGACACTATTTTGCTTGGAATGTGATCCTTTATCCCTCATCGGATCAAAAGTAAGCAACTGAAAGGTGTGTTATAACTCCGGCTTTAAAGAGGCTGTCAGGGTTAGAGAAATATTTTTCCGGTCCTACTAGACCTACCTAACAGAGGAAAACCGGAATAAGTTCAAACGAGCCAGAAATAACTACAACGCCTTTCTTCAGCGTGCAAAATTTAAATAGACCAAAAACTGAGGCAAAAATATTACAATCCTCCATAGCCCGTAGACATATTTAGTCGTTCGTCAAAAATATTAGAAAATCTACCTCATCCTCCATCACAACGCTTATGCGGATTATCACAAAGCACTCATCCGATAAAATCCCTCATCGATTAATACTCTTCAAATTGTCTGCCCTCGGCTTTGAACACATACTGTTAAAATGGGTATCCTCTTACCTTGAAAATCGATTTTAACAGTGTTCGATTTAGGTCAGCCGACACGGCTCCACTTTTGGCCACCTCTGGAGTTCCACAAGGCAGCCATCTTGTTCACCTTCTTTTTAAATTAACCGCAAATGATGTAGAGAGGATCATGAAACACTCATCTGTCTCCCTTTACGCCGACGATACCAAATTTTTCAAAACCATTTCCTCTCCCCATGACTCCTTCCTCATTCAAAAAGACCTTGATAGTTTTTTGATCTGGTGCCTCAAAAATTGTTTGGAGCCTAATATCGCCAAATGTCAATCCATAACCTTTTCACATAAGCGGAACCAATCTGCTTCCCGACTCTACCACCTCCACAGCCAACCTATCTCCGTTCAATCACTTTGCGATCTCGGCATTTTGTGTGATAGGGATCTCAACTTTCGTTTACATATGGATAGGATAATCCTCAAAGCCAACTCTGCACTAGGTTTTGTAAAACAATGTTCCAAATATTTCACCAACCCATACGTGACCAGGTCCCTCTATATTACCTTTGTTCGCCCCCTTCTAGAGTACGCTAGTCAAGTATGGTCCCCATATT
This sequence comes from Volucella bombylans, assembly GCA_949129095.1. NCBI lineage: Eukaryota > Metazoa > Arthropoda > Insecta > Diptera > Syrphidae > Volucella > Volucella bombylans. Next base: position 327,544,441 of record OX422140.1, read on the forward strand.
ATCGTGTTCATATCTCGAGAATCGAAAGCATCCAGCGACGTTTTCTTCGATTTGCTCTTCGAGTTATGCCCTGGGACGATCCTTTTACTCTGTCCCCCTATCAAAACCGTCTCAATCTTATTAACTTAAACACCCTTGAGGAACGCGGAGATGCAGCCGACTTTCTCTTCATCTTCTCTTTCAGGTCACGTTGGAGGCGCGTCCCTTCACAACTCTATTTTTCTCAACACTAACCCTCGTTATCTATGTAACCCTCGTCTCTTCTATCTATTAACCCACCACACCTCCTATGGCGCGAATGAACCAATCTCCCGTATGCTACGAAAAATCAATTCAAGCCCTACCGTTTTGACTTCCACTGCACCAGTTCCTACCTCAAATCCATTCTCCTTCACCACTCCAACAAACCTTAGTTTTAAGTTTAATTTTTAAGTTATAGCTTGTGTTAAGCCGAATAAATGTAGGCATTCGCCCCACCAAAATTAAAAATTAAATTAAATTAAAATTTACACACCAGAAACTGAAGACTTTTTACCTGAGTTTGCACCTTTTGACAAATTTGTATCCAAATAACCGCTGATTGTCTCGTCGGTACAAATCAGTGTATAGACAGTTTATAATCAGACGCAGTTCTTCATCCTTCTCACACTTGGTCGATGGCGTTTGGACATGCAAAGGACGTAAAGGAGCCCGACATGCCATTTGCAGGTATCATGGGCCATTAATAGTGTTATGGTGCCTAGCCAAGGCATTTTCTGCACTGCCAGCGATTCGATCCGACTTGTAATCCTGAGCCTTTGTGCCATTCCTTGCATATAACGGACTGACCATATCGATATAAGCAGCTCCGTACGGGCTTATGAGAGCAGACATTGATGTAATTATAACTTTTCCGCCACAATATCTATTTCTTAAGCCCTGCTAGCTGGCCCTTAAACCCATGCAATTGTAAACTCTTTCCAGGACCACAAGGAAGAAATAAAGGCAGAACCCTATACGGACTCAGCATACCATATTTTAGGCAGTAAGTGGTTACCTGGTCAATCGTCGTTCACGCCCTTATCATGTCATGTTCACATGTCCGCTGATCAAACGACTCGCATGAAAATAGACACAAATCACATTTCGGTTTGGATCAATTCCAGCTACATTACGTAGTTATAGATTTCTATATGGATATTGAAAATTAAGTTGCACTCAAACCTGACCTGACAATAGTTTAGCCAATTTTTAACACCAGGTAACTACAACAAACATGGCTCAAAGAGTAAAGTGAATTCACTTTACGTATTAGTATGCTCTTAGTCCTTAATTGCTATTTATTCCTACATCCTGTCAAAGTCGAAATATAAGATAGTAAAGTGGCTTAAGTATAAGTTTCATAGAAGCTACGACGTTTCTGTTAGTCAAGTCACATATCTATCCACTCTCTTGGTAAAATTCTATACAAATATGATCAAATCAAAGCTAAAATCCTTCAGTCTTAACGGTTGCTAAGATGTCTTAATACATTTGTCGTAAATACTGTATCTGTGTGCTAACGTCGCACTCAAATTTATCGTAACATACATCACATACTCGTATCTCAAACAATCCGATTGTAACTTGAGATAAATTATAATCACTATCCGCCCAAGGAGCAGTTTCCACCCCTACAATATGTAATCAGTGCACGTGTCTGGAATACCAATTATCTCCTTCAACTGCTAGGTTGTAGATACATTTATCTAGTCAGACGGCTGATGCCAGAACCATTGGTAGTGTCAGTTTCACAGTTTCATTGTAATAATTGTTATGGCTGCACATTTTCGCAATCTGTTGCAAGACACTGAACATTATTGATGCAATTATTCGTACGCAATGCAATTTGTATTCCAAGTGAGATATGTTCAAATCCTGTCTGGAAATGTGGCATTTGGTGTTGCTTAAAATGCCAGTTAACAGCAACATCTGATGGCAACACTGGGCATAAACAATTATACATAGTACACCCCCATGGTCGATTTATGATCTTTAAATGACCGCAATGATTTGCATTTCCTATTTTAGTAGATAATTAACTTTAAGTCCTGTGAAAATGATTAACATATGAGCACTCAAATACAAGGCATATTTATGCCCGATGAATACGAATCCTTGAAATATGCTCACATGACTCAGGAGATCTGATTTACTACTTCCTTATTGACTGCGGCAGTAGTGGAGCCACTAAGAATGGCTGGTATGTCTACTTTGTGTCCTAAATTCATGTGGGGAATCTCTTAATTTTTTGCATGAACACTTTGTATCTTAGATCTAGTGTCTTCAGGATTGTAGTTTTTCCTTTTACAAATCTTCCGAGCAGGGGTGATAAATCGGTGTTAGGTGTAGGCGAGGTTAGTCCTGATGAATTGGCATTTTGCTTAAACTAGGGATATTTGTGACTTACTTTGTTATCTTGAATATTTTGAAAATCAAATTGCGCTGTCACTGCAAGGGTAGGTAATGGAGCTATGCTGAAGATAGTCAGCACTTTTTTAATACTGAATGTGGACATAAGTTTGGAATGTATTTGGAAAAAAATAACCCTCAAGGAAGAAGTAAGTCAGCTTAATAAGTCTGTATGAAAATATGAAAATCTAGATGTGAGATGTGATTTGTCAAAATCTTTGAGGTCTTTTGGCAGAAACTTTACTGCTACACGACGGAAACCCAAATCATTAACCAAAATGTCTTGGACCGATCCATAGGCAATGTTCAAGTCCTCCGCTATCTCTCTGATGGTTAATTTGCGGTTATTGACCAACATTTCTTTTACTCCATCAATGTTTTTGTCGGTCTTCGATATCGATGGTCTGCCACTGTGTTCATCATCTTCGATTGACTCACGACCACTTTTGAACCGCTCTTTAGAGAATCGTTGCCGAAACACTTTTCCAACATTTCCAACCTTCGCGCACCATTAAATCCGTTTTTTACGCAAAATTTAATACAAGTTCGTTGTTGCAAATTTAAATCCATTTCTAAAATTGTAAAAAATCGCCAATACACACATATAGATGTACTCTTGGCCACGTAACTTTTGCAAATGTCAAGCTATGAAGCTAAGATTTAGAGGGAATATCAACAATTTACCAACTTAACAAAAAATAGAAAAATAAAAAAATAGAATTCAAATCGGAACAATCGGAGCGCCACACGGGAATTTTTTGATCAAGGTGGTGTTCATGATTATTAAAAGCGGTCTATCATTAAGGACATTGCGTTTGTTTTACTCAAATCTGTAGCCAGATACTTGGCATGCTTGTGGAAAAGTCATTGCATCTTAAGTGAATTGACGTGATTAGTGTCTTCCATTTTCTTGTGCAGCATTTTTCTGTCGAAATAGAGCAATCAGAAGAAACTAATGTACTATTTGTATGTCGCTTTTACAGAAAATTGTTAATTTCTCAATAGAGAGGCAAGTAAGCGCTTCCGTCATAAATTGCCTACAGTACCAGCACCCACCACGTTAGCGCCGACTACCTGCAGCCTGATACGAGTGTAGGCCGGACATTCAGAGAGGTAGTACTCCATGGTGTCGTCATCACTCTCACCGCAAGCATGATAGAACTTTAAGTCACTCATGCGGTGTATACAGACTTTCCTACTGAGGGATAACAGGAAAGTTGCTCACCTCTAGCCGAGAACTCTGGCACTCTTAACGCTGGTACTAAGGAACTGTCTTGTGAGCCTTGCCGAGCATTCGGCGATTTCGCATTATGACCTGGAACCTAAACAAGACGCAGTGCATTCCGCCTTGCAGCTGCGTTAAAATCTGCATTCGCAAATTAAAGCCGTGAGAGAGGTAAGTAAGGTTTTAATCGCTGTTTGGCTGTTGCTATGAAGGCACATATTTCATCTCATAATATAGCTCATTGCCGCTTAGTTAACCTAACGAGGAGTTACATCTTACGTTTTTATACTAATCCGGAAAGATACCACATACTATATCGGTTTTGGAGCCGTCCGTAAAGACCCGACTACATTCCTTTCCCGGCGCAGAAGAAAGGTCTAGGAGTTTTGGTGTCAATGAATCAGATGGCGATAAGTAAAACCTTATTATAGTAATGAAGATTCAAATGATCCACCTCAGTGATGAATACAGAGCACCTTTGAGGTTTATTCGGTGACATGTAATCTCCGTCAATAAGAAGGGACACACAATATCGGCGAATTCGACAGAACGTCACAATCGACAGATATAATTTTGAGATGGTAAAGGACTTTGTCTAGCTCTGCGCTGCTATAAAATCTGACAACAAAATCTCAGCAGAAATAAAATGAAAAATCACTTTTAACAATCGTTTGTTTCATTGGGCTAAGAATGCAATTGAGTAGTAACAGCCTATCCCGAAAAACTAGGAAGTCTCTGTATAAGACCTTGATCATCCCAGTCCTACTTTATGGCGCTAAAGCATGGACTCTATTGAAGTTGAATGAAGACATCATAGGTCGTTTTGAGAGAAATTTTTTTCGTAAAATGTTCGGTCCCGTTTGCATTGACGAGCTTGGAGGAGAAGATTCAATGGCGAACTATACAAGGTTTACGCCGAAAATTGCGCACTAGTCGCTTGAGATGACTAGTACATGTAAAGCGAATGGACGGACACCCATTCTTCGAATCTAACCCAGAAGTAGAGAAAGACCTCCTCTTAGGTGGCATGCATCTTAAATGACACACACAAATAGAAAGGGATCTAAACCAACTTGGAGTGCGCAACTGGAGGGGCTTGTTAGTTGAGACCCAGGTTCATCTCGAATAGAAGCGCCACCTAAGAAAGTAAGTAAATCAACTCATAAGAAGTTTATACAGGGTGGCACCTAAATATTCAAGATCCTTTTATGAGACGGTCTCATGGTGTACAGACTGGTCTAGTCAGCTTACTATTTCTCGTAAAGAGGATACTATTTTTTAAGGGGGCGATCTCGTCTAGACCTGCCTGGGCTTTAGAGTAGACATTTGTTAGGTTGGATCCAATAGACACCACAACTACATAGCGTAGACGTTAGAGACGGTAATTAGTGTGTGTCCAATGGCAGTGGGGCAACCCCTGTTTGCCTCGCCACCTCATATTGGCCATAGTCGGCATCCGCAGCCAGAGTCCTATTCACGAGCACTGTTCATTGCTCAAAATCAATGAAAATGCCCAGCACACACTTCTTCTTGACGAGGCGCCTTCAATACAACCCACCAGATTTCGAAGCGTAGTCTCGCAAGTTCTTCCGTGTTTTTAAGCACCTTGCATATTGGACAAAGAATATATTCGCAAATTGCAAGGATATATGTAGTCATTTTTTTCGATTTTTCTGTGTTGATTAGTGCCAGGCTAGAACGAAGATTTTTATAAGAGTTACCACCAGCTGATCAATATCTTTTTGTAACTGGCTATATGCCATCGGTGCCAGGCGATTTAAAGCCATCAAAGGAAGCAACAACATATTTGATGGCCTTTTTGTCACCACAATCGATGACAAATACAACTACTGCGTGTTGTGTTAAAGCTCATTTTCAAATTTTGTAATAGGAGATGGTTATGAGCTTGTTCTGATCATGTTTTCGGTCGTCGACGTTTCTTATAGAAGCAGTTAAAAGTGAAAGCTGCAGATTCAAATTCTGATAGCCAATTATATTTAGTAAGTGGATCCACATATTTTATTCGGATATAGAAATACGTTCAAATAGCCTTGGTATAATCTAAGGCTCTAAAAAGTGCTTTTCAAGTATTATACTTCGCATTTTTGATCAATTCTTCTGCATGACCAATTCGCTGTTCTGCATTCGTTCCTTGACACTTTGAATGGAGTTGTCTTCCAGTTCTCAGGTGTGCGACACTTACCGCAACTTTATTTTTCATATAGGGATGTCTTTAGGCATTTAAACTGTTTTCAAATTGAAGCTCCTTTAAGATTCGACATGGGATATCAGGATGAAGAGTAGATATTCTTGAATGAATATCTAGTTCTCATTCGTTACCAGAAACGAAATATCTGGACTTTTAATAGCCTATGGCTTGGGACTGCATTTAAGGATAGGCTCTTTAGGAAATGGATTGATTGCAACTAAAGCGTTAAAATGATTATGCTTGCCACATCTAAAGAGTGTATGTTTTGTATTCTGCACTTCTTATCTTTTTGCACGACACGTGGCTTCATGTTCTGATCTCTTTACTACTGAAGTTACTGTAAGTTATATAATGAGTGAAATACGCTACTCGATTCTGTCTGCTGAGAGCCATATGCTGGGATTTTCTGCTCATTATCGACATAACTCTGCCTAGACATACAAAAAACTCGTCAAACGTCCCCTTCACTTCGCAATTTCCCAAGAGGTTCCAATATGGCACATCGAACTATTTGAGAGAAGGGCCTATTAGGATATTTTCAAAATGCTTGTCTGCAGATTCTCCATCTACTTAATCATTGAACCATTGTGAAGATTGAATTTTCATTTTTGTTTAGTATGCTTCCTAAAACTTACTTAGCTAGGTACTTATCAATGTTAACCAACTGGCTTGACTAGTAAGTTAGTCAAATCGATCTCTGCATTGAATATTGGGAGTCGTATTATTTTGACGTATTTTCCTCCATTTCAGTTGAAGAATATGGTTTTGAGAAGGTTTTTATCAGATTACCTAAGTATGTGACAGGAATTCACTGGCCTTGACTCAGTATAGATGTCATCAAAGTGTTTCTGGTCTAGCAAATCACCTCTTTTGAGACTGAGGGTACTCTCCGAAATCTAAATAAGATTCTTATATTCTTATATTCTCTTTGTCTTTCCCTATGTTAGCCTCTACAAATTTGCGATCTATAGGAGTTTTCCTGGCTGGACACGTTTGTTCAACACATTTGCTGAGGTCACCGTTCAGGTTCTGAACACATTCCTCCACCCTCTGTTGTTTAGGCAGTTCATTGACGGACTCTTCGAGCTCCTGCTTTAAAAAGTATTGTGCAGTTGGTTTGTTTTCGTCCTCTTCAACACGGTTGAGACCTTGCATCCTATTCTGAATTCGATACTTTCCAGGCGGTAATATCTTAAACATAATTGTTGGATAGCGCTGAGTCCACTACTTACTGTCTTACTTTTTTTTTTTTTAACGACCCCGAAAGGGGAGAAGCTGCAAACAATGCTGCTGAGGAGGTTAGAACCGTCGACTGATCCGGAGGAGCTCCTTGCACTGCTGAAAGAGAAAGAGTGCGAAGGGCTGAAATTCGTGGGGGTCAAGCCGTTTGTCACGGCTAGAGCCAAACGGGAGAAGCGGCAACTGCCGATTTTCCTGATCCAGCTAAGTCCCACCAGCAATCTGGATAGTCTAAGGAGTATTAAAGTCCTAGACTGCCAGGTTGTACATTGGGAGAAATTAAAGAGGAGCGAAAACATTTTACAATGTGTTCGCTGCCAGAGGTTCGGGCACGCCGCGTCGAACTGCGAAATGCAGCCTCGATGCGTGAAGTGCGGAAAGAACCACAAGTCTGAGGAATGCGCCCTGGGTAAGGACGGAGCATCTGAAAAAAGCCAACTCTCTTGTGCTTTGTGTAAGAACTCGGGACACACCGCAAATTATCGGGGTTGTCCCAAATTCCAGTACATCAAAAGAATAAATCTGGCCCGATAGCAGAAAGTAGAAGTGAAACGTCCACCCGTGCATTTGCAAACACCAGCCGTTACTCCCCAAGTTACCTACGCCCAAAGGGCGGCAGGTAAGGTAAATACGGTACAGCAAGCGAAGGTTGCTTCTCAGGCCCCAACGCCCAGAGCACCTGAACCAGTATCTGACATGCTAGCTATCTTGCTCTCTATCCAAGGGCAGATGGCTCAGCTACAACGTCATTTAACTGAACAGACCGCGCGGGTGGATCAAGTATACGCACTGCTGCTTGGCCTAACGCACCTTTTGCCGTAATGGGTACGCACGTGGCGGAGCAAACCCTCACAGTCCTTGCTGTGAATGTGAATTCACTGATTAGGCTCGAACGACGAGCTGCACTATTTAAGTTGCTTAAAGACCAAGCCCCTGATGTGCTTTTGGTTAGCGAAACTAAGCTTACCAAAAGACGCAAAATGAGGCACAGAGGATACAAAATAGTACGGAGAAACCGACCCAACTCCATTCAGGGAGGAGGCGTTGCGATTTTCGTACGAAAAGGTATACGTTTTAAAAGGGTATACAGTCGTGTAGTACGTAGGTTCCAGGTGGTGGAAGCATGCATCGTGTATATCCCCCTCCGTAGCGGAAAGCGGTTGTACATGGTGTCTGTCTATGCACCTAAGGCTACTCAATCCACCTTATTTATCACAGAGCTCGGGACACTTTTCCAATTTCTGAGGCTGGAATTGGAAGACAACTATTTTATTATCGGCGGAGATTTCAACGCCAAACATAATGATTGGGCAAATAATACACCAAATACTAGAGGGAACCTACTATTCAATTGGTGGGGTCAGCACAGTGTGATGTATCGACTCGGGCTTAAGGCGACGGATAGTCCGTCGTTTCCCACACACGGGTCCTATTTGGATCTTCTGCTGTTCGTCTCACGAATACAACTGACATGTACTAACCAACAAACTACAAACTGTCTACGCACTTTCGTGTATGACAGTGACCATTGCGGTCTCAGCACCGAAATAACTATTCCCAACGAAATTGCGAAATTGGATGAGTTTGTTCAAAGGCATTCCTACAATTATAGTAGGGTACGTTGGACACACTTCACCAGAACACTGACTAGAGCACTCTGCTCGAATTCGCTCTACCCACCGTCCAACAGAAATCTGTCAAACGAGGAGATTGACAGGTATCTAAGATTAATGGACGAGACAATCAAACGAACAATGGGCAAAACGATACCTCGGTACCAACACACTGACGAAGAAGACTTATTCCGCAACGCAACTATTGACGCACTGCATCGACAGAAATGTAGACTGCTGTCAAGACTAAAAACCTTGTACAGACAGTTTACTGACAGACATAACCCGGAGATCATGACACTGAAGTCGTCGATTAAAAACCTCCAAACATTAATAAAAGAAAATTACAGAGCAGCTGTAAGTTTGTATTGGAACAATAAAATTCGGGCTGTAAACACCAGCAACCCGAATATGTTCCCGCAAATAAATAAAATATTTCGGAGAAATAATCAGAACGACGTCCCATGTCTTAAAATCGCCCGAACGACGAACAACGAACAAATACTGGAAGCAGCGGGCATAGATCCAAATGAGGCTGTTGATGATGACAACTTCTTTGTGATCGAGGATCCGCAGGAGCAGGTAGAGGCTATAGGAGCGACTTTCCAGGAGGTGTGCAAGGCAAATGCTATCATTGGACCGAACCGAACGATCTGGAGAATCGAGTCCTTTTGCACAATTTCTGCCTTCGAAATGAAATTGTGAATTGGCGATTCGAGAGCTCGGGTTTCACCCAGTTCAGTGACGAAAATATGGCAAATAATGCCATCACCAACGATAAGGTACTACCCCCGTTCATTTCGAAGGAAGAGCTCCAAACGATCTTCGAATCGCTTAGAAGTAAGAAATCAACGGGAACCGATGAAATACCGAACATTGTGCTTCGACATCTCCCTCTAGAAGCGGTGGACATTTATACCACCCTGTTTAATAATGCAATGAATAACGCACATTATCCAGCGCATTGGAAAACTGCGGTGGTACATCCCATCCCCAAAAGGGATAAAGACACTTCCAATCCGGCGAATCTCCGCTCGATCAGTCTTCTTCCAAACATCAGTAAGGTGTTCGAGAAGGTGATCAATAGAGTCCTGACTAAGTGGGTTGAGGACAAACATATAGTTCCGGATAATCAATTCGGTTTCAAGGCGGGGCATGATATCATTCATGCTGCGTCGAAACTGGTTTCTGATATCCAATGGAACAAAGCCAAGAACCAGTGCACTGGTGCCTGCCTGATTGACTTGGAGAAAGCCTTCGATACCGTATGGTTAGAAGGACTCTTTTTCAAGCTGGACAGGTTCGGCATTAGTAAACCACTGCTGTATATTCTTTTCGATATGCTATCCAGTAGACAGTTCATCGTGAAGAATGGCGATGTGACTTCTGCTGGAACATTTAACATTAAAAACGGTCTGCAACAAGGTGCGGTAAATTCGCCGATTCTATTCAACATTTACACGAGTGATCTGATAGGTTCACTTCACCATGCCATAGCGTACGCAGACCACATAATCGCGTACAGATCAGGTCCAAAGATTGAGGTCATTAATATACTTTTGCAGCGTGACTTCGACAAAATTAAACGATATTGCTATGACTGGAAGTTGAAAATCAACTTTCAGAAGTCGGAAACCATTCTGTTTAGGACGCCTTTGTCTGGGGTCTCTAGGGACACCAGAAAGAATTGGCGAAAGTTCTCGATCGTGGGGCAGCACGGGCAGCCACTTGCTTGTCGAAATGTAGTCAGATACCTTGGGATCTGGCTAAATCAATTTCTGTATTTTAACAAACATATAGATTTTGCTCTGGCCAGAGCCAAAGGTGCTTTTGCCCTTACAAAGAGATTGTTTTGTAACAGCCAACTCGATGCGAGGGTAAAGGTTATCTGCTACATGGCCCTTATCAGGCCTATGCTTGTGTTTGGATTCCCGTGTGGTTCGACGTAAGAGCAAGTTTATTGGAAAAGGCTTGTCTCAGGACTTGTCTCCACTTATACAGAACACCAGAGTCTTAGTACATAAAGCTCTATCCTAATGAGGTCTTGTACAATAGGGCGAACCTAATAAGAGTGGACAATTTCGTCATTAAGTTGACTCGAAGGCACGTTGCAAGAGCAATGGCCTCATCAAACAACCTGATCTCCGGGGCTTACTACCCCAATTATATGTATCACGAGAGAGTTCGCTTTGACGGCTTTATTCCTCCAGAAGCGTTCCTCTATTTAGATAGCAAAGGTCTGATCCAGGACAGATTGGCGGTGCCGCTTATCTTCCGCGTCACTCGAACAGCTGCGGACAGGCGACTCAACTACGACAGAGACGTCGCACACGGCAGTGCGGAGCGTTTCCGGTTCAGTAGGTCGGTAGGGAGTCGCGACAGGAGGGATGTTGCTCGGCAGCACCAACAATTTTGCTGGCTTTTTGAAGGGGAGGGTGCTTCGTCGTCGAACTCCTCCAGTGATAGTTAGCTTCATGTGAAGCAAGGTGGGCTAGCCTATTTTTTTTTTTTTTGTTTTTAGCCATGGCCGGCTTACATAGTTTTAGGTAGGTTTAAGTTAAATTTTAAGAAAAAAAAAATAGAAAAAAAATATAAAAAATGAAAAAAAAAAAATATATACATACATATATTTTATATATTATGTATATATAATTATATATATTATGTATGTATACATATGTATTTATGTATGCATTAGATGTAAGTAGGTTAAAATTTATTTTTAGGTACGAGTAGATTGTAGGCTTTTAGTTTTAAGTTTTATAAAAAATTAAAAAAAAAGTCCAGATACTAAGGTTTTTTGATTAAAATTTATTTTCTTAGTTTTAGTATTAATAAATGTAAAAATAAAATAAAATTAGACTGTAAGATTCGTCGAAAGACATAGTTTAAGTGTTAGGTTTAACTTTGAGTGCCCGTATGGGGCCAGTAAGTTATAATAAGATTATTTGAAAGTTATTTAAGCTAATTTTTAAGCATTTTTTTGTCTAGCATTTAAGAGTAATTTAAGTTGAGAAAATAAAAATGCATTTAAACTGAAACTGAACTACTTTTTTAACGAATGTTAGCTTATGGGAAAATTTGGCAACAACTGTGTCAGACAATAGTTGAAGTCCAAGAAATGATTGCCTCTCTCGTTGCTTTTCTGCTGCCTGAAAAAGTATTCTGAGCATAACCATAGGTGATTAAGTTCTATCTTACTGGCATCAATGTATCATATTCTGCACTCATTTGGAAATAGAGTGAAAATAAACCCTTTTAAGGTGCAGGTAGGATAGATAATCTCATACCTAGATTTAATTAGTTTTACAGAAACTTCTTATACAGCCGTTGACAACTAATTAGAAACGATAGCATTATTGTTGTACTTGCTAATATTCTGATTTTTCTTAATAACATAACGTTATACTTCTTACTTGTGTTACTTCTGTCTTTGTTCCCCTTCTTAGAAAATGTATTCCAGGACTGGAATATTACAAGATGACTCGCATTCATTTCCGTGGCCTGAAAACCGCAAAAGGATTTCCATCACAGTCTTGCTCATATGTTCAACAGTTTTCTGCATGGAGTGCTTCACCCTTACTGTTCGGTTTCCCATTCGCGTGTGATTACAAACATTCTCTGTTTTGACTAGCTACCACATTTTATCAACAAATTATTCAACGTCGTTCACGCCCTTGTCAATGCCATGCGGCACCCTAATAGTTTAGCCAGTGCTGTCTCTTTGCAGGTTGCTCCACTGGTTTCGCCCGTACCTTGTGCATGAGGAAATCCATCGAGAGAGGGAGTGCCATAAACCTATTTTCTCTGTGCCCTGTTCAAGAAAGAAGCAAGGACGCAGTTATAATTCCGAAAGCTTTTCAATGTGTATCACTTCTGCCGATCCGATCTGTTTCCCATCAAATGACGTATTTTCGCTTATAGACTTTAGACTGTATCGGGCAGACCGAATAAATCGAATTGGAGGCGGGGCAGTAGTATACGTACGAGAAAATAGCGATAAGTGCACAATCGGCTTTGTATATATTCCATCTGATGTTGCCAATAACAGATGTATTGGAAGAAGTGCGTCATCTGACTAAAAACTTCTTTGTGTGTGGTGATATTAATAGTAATTTGTTGAGCACTTCTAGTACTCGACTTAAAGATTCCACGGAAGGCCTCAACTTAGCCTTTTGGAACCGTACCATCCCAGCAGATTTAAATAGCTCAACTGAGTGATATAAGCCCCTTAAAGATTTACAGTCAGTATCAATTCCTACCTTTTCATACCACGACCTTATTTTCATTTCCGTAGACATGCAATTAACAAACAAAATCTGCTCTGAGACAAATTTTTTTCGCGACCCCCGAGGCATCAATTTGAGTTATATTGCCAACTAACGTGGGCAAACAGGTCGAAATTTTCAACAAAAACATACATCATCTATATGATAAATTTATACTTTTACAAACTGATGTCGTAAAAAACGGTAAATGTCCTTGGATAACTAATAACATTCTACATGAAATGTTACGAAGAGACAAGTCGTTTAAACGGTAGAAACGCTTCCGGTGTACCGAAATGCATGGTGAATTCAAAAGATACAGAAATCGAGTTAATATCATTTAAAAAAAAAGCAAAACGTCGGTATCTTGCTAACAGATTTACTTCAAATCAACCCTCCAAGCAGCTCTGAAAGGAAGTTCGAAAGTTTGGCACTAAAGAAACATCTCCTAGCATTAGCGTTGATGGTAATGTTGAAGATGAAGCCTCTCTGCCGGCGATCAATATTCTAGACGCTTGTGAGGGTATCTTTGCAGTCAACTCAAAATGCTTGGGATTAGATGATATTAACACTGATTTTATTAAAACCATTCTTCCCCTTTATTTAAAAAAAAATAATGACAACATCAGTATACCCCGATCCTGGAAGCACTACAGACTTCAGACCAATAGTAATACTACCCCTCCTTTTAAAAGCCTTTGAATTCATCCTATCAAGACAAATCAAAAACTACATCGAACAAGGAAGAGAGCACTCAGACAAAGAACTAGTGCACTGTACCGTTTTAAAGTTCCTTTTAATGAAATCTTTCAGTCTTACGAAGAAAGATGAGTAAGCGCTTCAGTGATACAATAATTTGTTTACAGTACCAGAACCCACCATGTCAGCGCCGAGTAACTGCAGACTGATTCGAGTGTAAGTCGAACATTCACAGAGATATTGCTCCGCGTTGGCGTCATCACACTCGCAGCAAGCATCGCAGGATGTTTTGTCACTTATGTCAAGCACATTTAAGTTTTTTGCTAAAGTACGAGTATAATGCCCTGTCACAACGTCAGTAAACAACCTGCAGTCTTTCCTGCTTTGGGACAGCAGAAAAGCCGCTGACCTCCTAGAGACGTCGGAAAGCATTCGTTCGGTCTGCCTCCATCCCGGGGTGCTGTGCCATCTGCATTTGTACTCATATGAGACCCAACTGTCAATGGAAGCCGTAACCGATGACGCTGGTAGACCCAACGTAGGTTTGGGTTCTGAATAACTGTTCTCTGAACCCTGCCTCACATGTTCATCTGCGATTTCATTTCTCGCGATCCCATTGTGACCTATGACCCAGACAAGGGTCACTAAATTTAGCCTTCCGACAGATTGGGTTGCACAAGGCTCCAAGCCCAGCTTGGCTGTCGTTGAAAATGCTTCACCCCCTTGTAGCTTGTTCAATATTGTAGTGCAAAATGCAATATTGATTTGCCACGGCAGTTCTTGAAGAGAGCGTTTTCTGATGACAATATCGTGTTCACCTTACCGATCTCACCCATCACGCGTGATGACATTCCGACATTATGACATTATTTAACTCAATTTTTAATAGAAGAGCGGATTAATTACTTATACATGATGACGTACATATGTAGGCTGGTGGAACAGAGCAACTGAAACCAACTTGACTTCTTATTCAAATTTAGTACATAATCATTTTATTAAAGGAAACAGAAAAAATAGAAACTCATAGCAAAAATTTTCTTAAAGAAAAATGTACTAGGTACCGCGAGATATATTTTGTGCTATCATAATGATTGATAATAAAGTCACTCTCTTACCTCTGTAATCTGCTGGTCATGACATCAGGATCAGTTGATTTATTTATAAATTTTTTTTTCGAGACTTTTTGTTATATTTTTTTTTCGATTTCTTATTTTTATTCTCTCTTTTTTTTGTAGCACAAGATACTATCACGGTTCACAATTTATTATTATTATTATTATTTTTTATTTTTTTTTACTAACTTAGGTCACTTAAATATACAAATACATTAGCTTTTGATTTTCTTTCTTTTCGATCACTTCCTTTAGGTTTTTTTTTCCTTTGTTTTTTTGAATAAAATTTTGCACTTTGATGTTTTTTTTTTTTTCTTACAGGGGCGAAAAAGAAAACACACGAAGTTTCGATAGTTGAGGATTTGGCTGCCTTGGATGCACAACAAAAATCTTTGAAGAGTTCTTTCTTAGGTTGTGGCGACTTGTGCTTCGCGTGCTCCAGGTACTCTGGTTGGCAGGTGTTTTGTCATATACCTTCTCATTTGCGTACCTTAAGGGCGCTTGTTCGAGCAATGATCTTGGCAGATGGTTCGCCAAGTACGTCGTTGCTCTTCTCTGATAATCAGTCTGGTATGTCTTTCTTTCGGGTGGGAGGTTATCCCATCCACGAGAGCAGAAGAAAAGCTAGCTCGGGTTTTTTTTTTCTCAACCTTAGAAGTGCGTCATGATTAAAATCTTTAGACGACGTCTTACCGCTTCGAGAGATCAAATCGAAAGGAGGAAGTTTTTTTGGCGGAAGTGCAGCGAGCAAGTGTAAACGCAATAATTTGAGTAGCAACCCCTAGTTGGAATTTCTATTTACATACTCGTTACATATTTAAAAATGTGCGTTTTCTGATTTTTATACGAATGCTACACCGTCCACCGGTTCTCCGCAATATAATTCGTTGCCATCAGGATTGCATAACAGCAAGTCCATAAGACCGGAGTCATAAGACAGCCAGCGCGGTAGGTCTTCAAAGCTCCAATGGGTGTTGTACCAAAGACCACTTCTTTTTGGACGGAAGATGGCCTTGAAAGTGCACCCTATGACATGAATATCAAGGGGTTGGAAATTCATCAATGCGTCTAGAGCAGAGTCATGAGTGCTGGGGAACGCCCCCTTATACCTGAATCAAATCGTTCGTTGGAGTCTGGTAAAAGCAGCAATCACGTATTTTCGCCAGAGCTTATTCCACCAGACAACCGACGTATATTATATAATTGGCCTTATCATAGCCGAGTAGATCCAAAGGACTCTTCTCGGTGGCAGGCGCCATGTATTACAGAAAGCTCCTCAGCACTTCCAGAAGGCCGACAGCGCCTTAGAGGCTTTCGCCGTGACATATTTAGTCCAGAGAAGTTTGTTATCTAGGATGACACCCAAATATTTAGCTTCTTTGGATGGTGATAGATTTAAGCACTAGATAAGTCGAACAAGGCAGTTTCCTCCTTTTCGTAAAGAAAACAACCTCAGTTTTAGGAGGATTGTCATTACTTGTGCACCAGTTATCGATCACGTATAGGGCAGCCTGCACTTTATAATAGATAGCCGGTAGACACGATCCAACAGACAGTATAGCTACAACATCCACGTATGCTTGTGCATAGACGTTTGAACTATTGAGCGCGTTGAGCAGTGAGTCGACCAACATGGACCATAGCAGTGGAAACAGAACAGCGCCTAGCGGGCAATCCCTATTTAAACCCGCCTCCACATATTGGCTGCAGGTCTGCATTCCACCAAAGAACGGGCAATCTGCAGGACTGCTTACCAGCTGGACATACCATTTCGAAATACTTGGTGAGGGTACCGTTCAGGTCCTGAATAGCTTCCTCTAGCTATTCTTTTGTCCTGAGCATAGGGGGAGCACTATTGTACTTGTCGAGCTCCGCCTTAGATTGTGTCCAATTGATTTTATGTGGATTCCTCCTCTTCAACTGAGACCTCGCATTCGATTCTGAATTCGATGTATCTAGAGTCTGACATGGAGATCTCCGATAGTGCTTTCCAGCCAGTAATCTTCTTAGCATACCTGTTAGATAAAGTTAACTCGATTACTTGAGAGGTAGTCATCCTCTCACGTTTCATTTGCTACTGCCCCAAAATATATTCTGGATAACAACATTCAATGAGTTCTGCTACCGCCTCCGGTGGTAACAAATTATAAGGAAAATAAGTAGATGCAACGTCTCTAATCCGCACTCATTTGGAAAAAAAGTGGAAATTAACCCTTCCAAAGTGCATATTGGGACGTGAGTCATATCTAGACTAAATGGTCTCAACAGAAGCTTTGTCTAAGCCCACAACAAGAGAAGAGTCGTAGTTGTTTTCCCGATTCTTTCTCTCCCTGTAAGAGTAGATTTTCTACTTTTTAGTGTCAAGTCTAGGGTTCTGGGTATGAAGACGAGTTAGAACATCTCCCGTTCTTCTGAGTTGCCCCTGAACCGAGAAGATGCCGCGCGTCAGTTTTTGTTGTCGGAAAACCTCGAAAGTTTTAGTTTCCCGGGGTGGGATTTACGGCACAGATTTGCTTAGCCATTCAAAAGTTTGCTGCGTGGAGCACTTCACTGTAAGAGTTCCATTCTCCATACCGCAGCCCTCTGCTTGAATACAAACATTCTCCGCCTTGGCTAGCTCCCACAGTTGATCGACACAGTGTTTGCATTCAGCTTCGTTCAGACTGTTGACATTGCCAGCCTTCCTAATTCGAAGCACCAGAGGGGAGATAGCAGCATCCTTGTAGGTGCGCCGCTCTCGTTCGCTTTGGTACTTTTGGTTTTTTTTTTTTTTGAGGTTACTTTTCCAGCGACGTCCAAGTTCCGGCCGCCAGAGCTGCAACATGTGTTGTTTGCACCACTGGTTTCAGCCAGATCTTGTGCATTGGGAGAGTTGTTTCTTCCGTCGATCAGAGCTATGACCTTTTCTGGTAGTAGCACTGGCCTCGTCTGGACATCGCGTGCATGTGAAACGACAGCTGGTTTTGTTTTTGGCAATGGGCCTGAGCGCTTCATGCTCTCTCCGTTCACCGGAGCTGCAGCTTTTGCTGATTGCATGACCGGTTTCATACGGGAATCGTGTGCGGAGAAACCCATCGAGAGGAGTACCGGAAACTTTCTTCCTCGTGGCCCTGTTCGAGACAGAGGAATAGGGTGCAGCTTCAGATCCGAGAGGTTGATCGGTTTCAGTGGGTGTTACTTCCACCGACCTGCTCCTCTTCTCCGTTAGCGCTGGGAGAGTGAGACTTTTGGCACTCGCGCCTTCGAAGGCACTTTTTACCTCTTTGCGCCGTGCGTTTTCCTCGCGTTTCCGTCGCCTCTTCAGCTGTGTTTCAGACTGTGTCTCTTCTGGAGCCCGTTTCACCTTTTCGGTTTCCGAGACAGGCTCAGAAACAGTACTCTGACCAACCACTGGTCTGTTTTGATGGAGTTGATGACGGCTTACCGCAATCTCATGGAACATATTGTAGAAATAGCTGCATTAGTTAGTAGAATCGAAAGTATCAGCGCTTAAACCAAGGTTTACACATTAAGTGTTTTTTGTTTACCATTTTACATTTTCGTATTGTTATATACTAGAGCCCGCACTCAGTTTTATATATCTCATCTTTTTACATTTATAATTAAGCAACTTATATGGTGTGAACGAGTAAACACATTCCCAAAATGTTTGCATTATCGTTCAGATATTTATGAGTCTATACAATTTTTTTCTTGCCACGGGCTACCTTTTCCTATGTAGAAAATATTTTGTCGTCAGTTAATTTGTCACATTATCGTATCCCTCTAAGCTCATCACAATGACTTTGCGTATCAGCTTAGCTGTAAGAACAGCATTCTCAATTTTGACACACCGAACAACGTTTATCCACGACTGCACTCCATACGAATTCTTCGCGGAAGCTTTATGCGTTTCCTTGTGCCACAATTTCGTGACTTGAAGTAGATACTCGTACCTAAATCCTCCGAGGATGAAGTATGCAATTTGGTGAAGCGAATTTCTATGTCCTTTATCGTCTCCTGCTGCTGCCTTTGGTTACGTTAGGGATGTTGATGGTGTTAGGTAGTATAGTAATGTATAATACGTGGTGCACCGCTATACTAACACCAGCTCTTTCTGTATCCGATAATCCCCCTACCGTTGCAGGCAAATACGAATATGTAGATATCTTTTGTTGTCAACTTCTCGCTTACCCTTGCCTGGAAATACTTCGAATCGACAAAGAGATTTACTCAAGCGTAAACAGTTTATTCACCATGTCACCACGATGGCATGATGGCTGAATATTTCCCCCGATCATGCTGCCCCCATCTATAACTTTGTATCCTTAGATCCTTCGTAGCGCGCACTTTATTAATATAACGACACAATCTCCAATTACATTTCGAATTCGAATTGGATACACAACGCCAAACACAAAAGGCGCGGCAGAGGATTTAGAAAATACAGTAGGGGATTGGGTGAACGAGGGAGGTTGGTAAAAATAAAATACCCTGTGGCAGCGACGCCAATCGGTGTTAATGGATGCGATATTCCCGAACAAGGACATTGGAGGTTTGAAATATTGCTCTCGCAATGTAAGTATTTTCGCTGGCCCATCTATTTTTGAGGCGAAAATTGAATATTTATCTATGCGAATGCTGACTCTAAGGATAGATATAAGCCGCGTGCTGCTGGATGTCTTATGCGGATGGTTTTACCATTAGATATGCGCTGTTATCTAGTTCTTAGTGGTTGGGTTAGGTAGTGGCAGTTAAAGGATCGATGAAGCGTTTTAATTGTCCCCTGTGCGTCTGTGCCGTTTTAACAATGCACAACCAGAAAGCCTATTCTTCTATCTATCTAAATCTGGGCAGATTAACGATGACGATGAGCAGAAATAATATTTGCACTTTGCGGGTGCAAATTGAGTTTTATTATTACGATTTACTCACCCAAGTGGATGGATTTATAGGGCCAGGGAACAAAAAAGAAAATTCTCATTTCGTCGTCACTTTTTACGCTTTCTAGGGGCTTTCTTGGCAAAGAGATGGTGGGAAAGGGTCTGAGAACGAAAAAAATTCCGCTGCTGATTACAATGGCTTTGTGCAAATTTGCACTTTGTAAATACGCGCGCATTGAAACCTAGAATTGGGCTGAAGATTTTGAAAATTGTTTATACTGCGGAAAGGCACAAAAGTTGGAAGGTGGTTACGATTATATGATTGAGGCACATAGACGGCGGAGTAGTAAACACAGTAAGGACAATGTGGACTAGATGAACGTTTTTGTGGAGAATGAAAGAAGGGAAAATATAAAGAGATTTTATGGTCTCATAATTAGTAGCGGAGTGGAAGCTATGTAATTAACGTCAATTAGATTTGCCTGAAATGCATTTTTGTGCTTGGCTTAAGGTCATAGCTTAAGTGCTGAACTTTTATGGTGAAATGGAATCTTAAGAAGACAAATAATACTTTCGTAGTCTTTAGGTAAAATTAAAATTTATGAGGTAAGAAGATTTTCTTAGAAGGCGCATTTTAAATTAAATAGATGGGTTTTGACGGTGATTAAGGAACGATAGCAGTGCGATGGGTGCTCTGTTCGTTCTTTATCTACAAGAAGAAGAGTTTTAGGAGAACCGGAAAAGTGTACTAGGACTTGGCTTTTCAGGATTGAGGTTAGGTGATACGATAACTGGCTTTCCATAGAAGAGCCGAAATATGAAATAATAGTCTCTTCTAGACGTATTAAAAGCTAGCGTGATTTTATTTATTTGATTCCATTTTTGTTTATTTAGCAACAGAGCATTCACAGAAGGAATTAGGCCATAATACTCCTTGTAGGTTCCTTTTAATAAAGCCAAAATGCCAGCGCTGACTTTCTGCAAACTGATGCGATCATAAGATGGACATTCACAAAGGTGTCGGTCGGATGTTTCGTCACTACACAACAAGCAGAGCGTTATGTTGTATCACTTATATCCCGCACACTTCAGTGCTTATCAAAAGCGTAGTACTCCATCACGACGCCAGTAAGCAGCCTGCTGAGAAATATCAGAAAATCCGTTGACATCTCAGTGATATCGGGAGGAAATCGTTTGGCCTGCCAGCAATTTGAAGGGTCATGCGATCATCAGATGGCAAAACTCATCTCATTGTGACCTGGGACCCAGACAAGACCCGAATTCAGCCTTCTTACTGCGTTCAGTGAGTACGGAAAAGACAGCAATACAGTACTTTCGTTAGAGCTTGTTCCACTAGAAAACCGACGCATAGGATATAATTGACCTTATTATAGCCATGTAGATCAAAAGGACCCTTCTCGGTGACAGACAACATGTTTTGCCGATAGCTCTTTTGCACTGCCAGAAGGTTGACAAAATGCCCATTTCTGGTGCATCAATCGTCGATCTCACCTACGGCTGCCTGCGCTTTATAGTTATGAGTTGCCCTCAAAATTTGCATTGTCGAAAGTATCCTCGATGTCGATGAAATTGTCCAGTGCGTATTCCTTCTTGTCAAGTGTGCCTTCAATTCTGCCTAGCGGATTTATAATTGCACTCTCGCAGGATCAACTGCGTTGATAGGTATGCTGGAACTTGGACAAAGGAGGCATCCGCCATGCAGTTTTGTATACATGAAGCTCGGCCATTCTCTCCATACTCTTCAACATGAATGTAGTCAGATTAATAGATCTTAAGCTCTTGGGGAGGGTGTACTTATTTTTCGCTGTTTTCGGTATAAAAGCTGTTCTCAGAGATGGCCAGGATTTCGGCAGGTTTGCCAGAGGCAGGCTAGCAGCAACGATTTTCTTCTGAATTACCAGCAGGTGGTCTATAACTTTTTGTGGCATAACTGCGTATATGCCAACAATGCCTGGCGACTTGAAGCCATTATAGAAGACATCAGCGGCCTAAACTACACGCAATGAGAAATACCATCCACAGCGTGTTGTGCTATCAGCTCATTAGCGGCTTTGTTGATTAGAGCTGGTTGTAAACTGGTTCTGATTCTCATCGAAATCGGAATTAGACTTTATTGTTGCTTTGATCTATAACGACTCCAGTCTATCTCCATATTAGTCTTAAGCGATTTGTTGAAAAATTTGCTGGTTCTATACGTAGGGTATTTTTTTTTGCTGGACATGTCAATTGTAAATACATGATGAAGGTATTGTTCAAGTTCTGAACAGCTACTTCTAGCTTTTGTTTTGTTGGACTTGCCAACCCCTACATAAATCGTGTCCTTTTGACTTTCCGCAGATTCCTCATTTGAATCCGATGTACCAATAGTCTGACATGTAGACCGCCATTAATTTTTTTCAGCCTATAGTCCTTACTTACTATTTTACTTAACATTTACCAATGAAAATGGTGAAATTAACCCTTTTTAAGCGCAGGACGTGAGTCATACCACAACGAGAGAATAACTGTCCTTGTTTTCCAGGTTCTTTCTCTCCTTGTCAGGATAGATTTTCCATTTTCAGTGTCGAGTCCAAGGTTCTGGATATTAAGGGTTCTAGAAGTGGAATACAAACATTATCTATTTTAGCACTCTGTGTAAATAAGACTATTGTTATGCCAGGCTTCACAATTCTAAGCGCCATTCTTATTGATGCGCCAGCCTCATTCCCTTTGGCGTTTCGGGGATTTATACGAGATGGGTTTTCCGGCGATATCCAAGTTCCATCCAACTGAACTGCATTATTCGCTTCAGCTGTTGTACGGGGAAAATCAACACTAGAGCTGTCTCTCTGCGTCGATCAGAACTACAGCTTTTGTTTTTTTTTCTAAGATTAGTTCGGGAATGTTCTTTATTCATTTGACATTTTGTTAGGCATGCAGTAAGTGACAATTAAAATGGATTACGTCTAAATTCTTGTAGTGACGGTGTTGCCTTCGCAACAGGTAGCAATACCAGTTTTATCCGGACATCGTACACAAAAATTCCATCGGTGGAGGGGAAATATTCTTCCTCTTGGTCCTGTTCGGGACTTGTGTGCCATGTGTTTTAAACGAACACCTGCAGTGGGGACTTAACTTCACTGAATGCTAAACATTCATGGGTGCAAGGATATGCCTTGCCATCGCCCTCCGTCATTCCTTTGATACCAAAGCGGAACTGTGACTCTTGGTATAAGTGGAAGCTTACCGATTAACCTCTTGCTGTTCTTAGGGTCACAGTATCCAGTACTTTTTGCAACTCTACATCGGGTCGAAACCAACTAGAAGATCTTTCCTGCGTTTTAGTGTTTTGAAGCACAGTGACTGTGACGTTCCTACTAGGGGCGACCTCTACAAGTCCGGAGGGCCCTGACTACCACGGTACCGTGTTTTTAGCCCTGGTATGGACTACCGCTGATCCTACCACTCAAAAGGACATATGACCGGCATCTTGTAACTGGTAAAATTGTAGCCGCCTTGAGTTCTGAGAGGTTCGTTCGATTTCAATAGAGATCACTTCCGCCAACCTGTTTTTTCCTCTCTAGCCGCTGGAGGAGTGAGACTGCACTCTCGCCTTTGGCAGCTTTTGCTCTGTTTCTGAGTGAGCCTTTGCCTCACGTTTTCCTCCCGTCTTCCACTGCCCTGCTGGGATTTGCATGCTTTATTTTAATTAGAATAAGGTAATATACGGGTAGATATATTAGAATATTTTTTAAATAGACCACATACTTTCCTCTTTTCGTCTTGATGTAACAGCAAAGAGAGTGAATTTATTATCCCGGAAATTACATCCATTTTTAAGTTCAAAGTGTCATACATTTATGTTACAAATTATAATTTTAAAGTAACATTACGTTTATCAGTTTACATATGAAAGCCATTAGAAACAGCACTCTGACCAACCACTGGAATATTCTGATGGAGTTAAACCATTACAGCAAGGCCTCCGAGACTCTCCACATCGGTCCAGTCCAATCAACCGAACGTATAGTAGAAATAGCCGCTGGAGTGGGTAATCGGATTCAAGCGATGATGGAACTTCTAGCTCCACACCTGAATCGGCAGGTAATTTTTTTGAGTATCTCAGTTGAGACCTCCAGAATCATGCCCCGGTCTCGAACGAGAAGACCGTGGGTGCATTGTCGGTATTGCGAGTACCACGTGGAGTAGTATATATAAGGTTCAAACCCATACTGTTAACCATTTTACGTCTGGTTTGCTGGTTAATACGACGTCGCACCTGGGTTCTTTCAAAACCCACGGCAAGGTAGACAAAGAAAGGATGGTTACAGTAGGTACTGTAGATACTTTATCAGAGAAAGGTTTACTTAGATTTCTACGAATTACTGGGAAATTCCAGCCGAATGAAGATACATAGACTATTTCTCTATTTAAAAACACATTTTCTAAAAGTTCCATTAGCAAGGCAGTAATGGATAATATTTACAAATGCCATGCTCTCAATATACGGAGTTATATGTGCATTCAAGGTCACAAAATCAGTTTCAATTTAGCATAATAGTAAAGCAACCTATCACGAACGAGGTGATAGCGAGTCTGATGCCGTTTGTTGTGAGTACCACACTGGTTTACGAAATATGTCGAATTACCATGAACATCACAATCTAAAATGATTCAAGGTCTTCGTTAGGCAGGCTCAGATAATGGGAGCTTTTCCAACCAAAAGGCTATTTGTGGTGGCCAAATTATAGCGTAAAATTGAAACCTCTGCAGTGATTCTTTCTCAACATCATAAAGTACATGTACTCTTATAACAATCCGATCATTTTAGTGCCAATAAATTGTCACAAATTGTATCGCCATCATCCTGCGGCCTCTGAAATGACTCCTTCACTTGTGTTAAGCTTATCATGGCTGGTATATGAAAGCGATTAGCGAACTACACCCGCATCTGTCGCATGTCACATATCCCGCATCTCATATGTATTTCAACCCCAAACAGCATTGCACCATACCAACCAACTGTGAGCGTGTTTCACCCTACAGATGCAAACACTAAATAGAAGCTCCCGGCAGTGCCATGTCATGAAGACAGAACATAGAATAAATTATCTCCTAGCAGGCATTTAAATCATGCACATTCCGCTAGATTGACACATTCTGCTATGCCACCACTGCTACCTTCCAATTAGTAGACCACAACGCTGCACAAAACCACAAAACCAACACTTGCACACAAATACAGAAAAGTCTGTTCGAAAAGTCAAGCAAATCCCGATGAACAATACAAGAACTTGCAACAACAATCAATTTTGTTGCGTATGCGGGATAATCTACAAAACCTACTTAGTAGCGTCAAACTCTGTAGGTGGCAGCTTTGTGAAATGACAGCAAGATACATACTATCCCAAAATGACAGCGCAAACAAGCTGACATTCAATTTGTTACCCGTTGCGACAATTTACAGTAAAAAAAATTTCCGCCAAAAAGCTTTAGAAGAAAAAAAACCTATCCACCAACCTACCCTAAGTCACCACAATCGCTATCATGGGGCAGGGGTGCCTCAGAACTTCAGAACCTGGATCTTAATCCTGGAAGCTGGGATATGAAAAATTGACAGACACGAGTTTCCGCAATAAATTTCCATTCAATTCCTTGACAATGAAATCCAAATCTAGGGATCTGCTCGTATAGCACCTTGTGAGCCAGGGATGCTGAGGTTGGTCCTCTACGAGTAAAGTGCGTGAACAAATTCGACTACGATATTTGCACATTCAACGGCTGACTTCTTAGGTTCATATGACGAGGGTTAGCATTGCCGCTGTGGATAAGGTTTTTTATTTTTATTTTTGCGGCGACGGTATGTGATTTGGAAATTAATTTCCATTTGGATGACAGCCTTGAGGGAGGTCTCTTTACATACTGCCATAGCCATCGTAAAGAGGGACACAATACAACGCGGTGTTAATTGATTAAATCGTAACTCGTTTATCGTTTTAGACATGATTTATTAGGTAAGGCTTTGTTAGGGGTAAAGAAGGCTAATCGGTGTCAAGAAGTGGTAAATATCGCCGCATATTGAGTGGAAATTAATTTTAGGATTTATACGCGAGATAACACGCTGCTTTTGTTTTTCTAAACAAGATGCCTCTACCCCTGCCTCTACATCCACCTTTACTTGTTGAAGTAAAATAAATTATCCGTGCGAAGCAGTGACGGCGTTTGAATTGTTAGATTTTGAGTACGTGCGTGAAAAGTTCAAGCCAGATTAAGGGATTTAGAATTTTATTATCTTTGCAGAGACTGTAAGTAACTAGAAGGTAAGAAGGCGTATGAATGGGGTCTTGAAAGGTTTACTGAAAGCTAAAGCCAATAAAGTAAACATGCTTCGATTTCTAGGGAACATACTAAAGAAAAGTTACTGTCTTAGAAGTTGCTCCCCTAAATATTATCGTTCCTTATTTCACAGATAGGTAGATGGAAGTGGTCGCAGTTGTTCTAAAGTCAAACTTATTGAAATTTATCATGGCTGAGTGCGCTATTCGGGTAGGAATCCAAAGAAATCTTTTGGAGAGATGAAGTGGATTGATCACAACTCATACATATATGCAGTTTTAAGTGGACCTTGAATATACAATTGTCGGATGCAATTGTCAAATTTAAATACCTGGAGTTCGAGAAACTTTCAAGAAAAGAAGAAAGCTTTAGAGATACAGAAGGCTCAAGGCACCTTCAAATTGACTGTAGGAATATACAAATATTTGAATTCAGTTTGGCATAACATTTTAACGCCTGCTGTAACTTTTCCTCCTCCTTCCTTTGAGATTGAAAATAACTGAGAATAACTTGTTCAATTTTTGTTTTTAATGGATTATACGAGTATATAGCATTCAGACAATAAATTTGGCTGTTGTACCCTTGTATGTTACTTCACTGGAATTTTTCAGTCTTCCGTAAGAAGAGTAAACACTTTAGTTCCAGCACCCACTACATAAGCTGCGTGATGTGAGCTTATGCCGGACACTCACAGAGAAAGTGCTCTCATAACGAGAATCGCAGGAATTTGTGTCAGATCTGGCTAGCGATCTTGATGTTTAGCAAAAGCGTGGTGCCCCTTACAACACCATTAATCAGTTTTATATCTTTCTTACAGAGGGATGAACGTAAAGTCGCTGACCTCTTAGAGACGTCGAGACGGAAGTCCTGGTGTCAATGCATCAAACGCATTCTATAACACTAGAGTCAAGGTTATAACAACTCTATTGTTGTACCAAATACCACTTCTTTTTATATGGAAGATGACATTGAGAGCGCGGTTCATGATAAGAATATGAAGGGTAGACAGACTCATTAGTGCATCGAGAGAAGAACAGAGTATATTACGCAGTATTAGTCCTATCATAGCCGTGTTGTCTCAAATTACCTTTGATGACAAACCCCATGTCAGTTTTACACTACCAGAAACCAGACAGAACCTTAAAGACTTTCAAAGTGGCATGCCTGTCCAGAAAGGATATCCAAATAGTTAACTTCGTTAAAGAAAAAGCTAGTAATGCCCTTAGACATGAGACGAGTCAGACCAGTCAGTTTGCTCCTTCTCGTAAATCGGATATCCTCAATTTTGAGAGGATTGACTGAAAGCCCATTTCTGGTACACCAAATTTCCATCTCGTTTAGTGCTGCCGTCATGCCGCATGGCATGATCCATCCGACAACACAGCTACATCATATGCTACATATACTTGATTGAAGACGTCAGAACCATTGAGAGCGTTAGGCAGTAAGTCGACCAACATGCACCATAACAGTGGAGAAAGGACAACGCCTTGAAAGCAACACCATCCATTTAGCCACGCCATCACATAATGGCTACTGTCAGCATCTGTAATCAGTGTTCTTTTCATTAGCATTAGTTTTGTCCGGAATACTGTGATTTGTTCACGCCGTGTTGTCTCACCGAGTAAGATATGCCGTCAATTGTTGCATGCCTATGAAAGTACACCATCACGTACTATTCTGTTATTGGAAGTCTACCAATAGCAGGGTATTTTCAAGAAGTGATCTGACATAACATACATATTTAAGCTACTATATTTAAGAGTGCTGACAATCAGTCGGGCACAGGATTGATTTTGAGATCCTTATATCATACGCGTAGATTTAAAAGTATGACTTCCGTGGAAGTCTCTCAAAATTATTAATATTGAAAAGACTAAAAGGTTATCGATTGCATTGTGGAACATCAGAGATCAAATTGATTGTCTTTGATACAAAAGGTCAAAACTTATACAAAAGGGAAAAGAATTCAATTTTGGGGCAAAAAAAAAACAATTAGACACGGTTTCGGCAAGTTGCTTGATAGCAGAATGGTTGCGGTGACAGTCGACAAACCAGCGATGACGGGTTTAAATCCCGAAAATTTCTCGATCCATTTTTTTACTATTAAAGTTAATCAAATTCAATTTATATTATTTATAGCACAATATATAACAAAAAAAGTGACAAAAAAAAAATGAGTGGTAGTGAGCGGCCAGCTATCCTAATAATGGGACCACTTTTTTTTTAGATACTAGGGGGGTTAGATACCCTTTTACTGTTGCCAGGGCGCGGGCGGAAAGGTAGAAGGAGGAGAAAGGAAAATTGTTTTGTAGTGGTTTGAAACTCAGGTGTGTTTGGTTTCGATATTTGCTCTCCAGGGGGGTGGGAGTCCGAATAGGACGGAGAGTTTTTTCTTCACTCAGAGTGATTCGAGGTATAATTCACAGTATTTTTTTCTGTGCTTGAAACTCTACAACAGCCAAATCTACGTGTCAGTGTTATGCCTTCACACGTAGAAATTTTCTGTCTGAGTTACAATTACACAACTCAAAAACTGACTTGCCATGGGCAGGATTCGAACCTGGACCCTCCGAGTGAGAAGCGAATGCTAGTACCACTACACCACGGCCACCCCCGATATTAGCCAATGAAAAAAGCACTTAATTCAGACCATCCAACAACGGGTCCACAGCAAACTTTGTTAAGTGCTCTTCTCTATCAATCTCAGCAGAAGAGATGCCCGTTAGGTAAGGGTAGGATCAATAGCAGCGTGAGGAGCCAACATTTTACCGAAATGACTAACCATTCATTTCCGACAGTGGAACGCCACCCTGGAACGCTCTGATCCAGATGATTAAGACGAACAAGTGAGTTTTCCAAACAATAGCATCAGAAGACTCCAGCAAATTGTGCTCGCCTTTAAGGCGAGCAAAGAACAAAAACAAAAGCAACAACACCAACAAATCGAACAGCAAGCATAACAGACATAACAGCATCACAACATACAAACAATGCTTCTGGGCCAAGCGGTTCACCATGGATAGAGCAAAAAGGGAAAAGCGGAAACTACCATTTTTCCCAAAAGAAAACTGAATAGTCTAATGAGTAATCAAATCTGAGACTACCAGGTTGTAAACTGAGAAAAATTAAAAAGGGGCGAAAACATTTTATTTATAATAAGTACTTTGTCAAAAGTTTGGGTGCGCCACGTTGAATTATTAAATGCAACCTCGATAGCGGGAAGAGTAACAAATCCTAGGGATGCACCATGGGTAGGGAAGGGGCGTCTAACAAAATTCAGCTTCCACGCACCCTATGTAAGAACACGGGATACACTTCAAACTATCGGAGTTGTCCTAAGTTGCAGCTCATAGGGAAAGAAAACATCGTCTGGAGCATAGGAAGCTTCATCTAATTTGCTAGCTATCTTTCTCTATATACACGGTCAGACGGCTCAACTACAATGTCAGGATCAAGAACGGGCTATAAGCGAGAAACAAATCGTTCTTCTTCACTAGATACCTGCTCGTCTAATTCCACATTATCAATAAAAACATCTTCAACATCACTTTCGAAGTCATCTTCGCTGGCTCGATGCTCCACTCCACTGTCTGTTTCTAGACCTTTATTCCCTTTTTCATTTTCTAAGAGAGCAGTTAAAATATCATCCACTTTCAATTTAGATTGAGTAAAAGGGAACCTAATATATGTCGATGCAAAAATAAAAGAAAAGTGATAAAAAAGTTAAAAATCATCATTGGCATCTTATCGAATCATTAGTTTGTTATTAAGTAGGATTAGGGTAAGAACAGACACGTGTGGTCGACATCAAAGCAAGTAAGACGTTGCAGAATCTTAGCATTGAATACTGTAAAAACTTCGGAGGGTCCAAAACGCACTGTCCTCGATTTATATGAGCCCATCTTATGCTTCAATGCTCTTTTTACCAACGAAATTTTGACTGGAATCGTAAAATGGACCAACGTCGTAGCTCTGAAACGACGGGGCAATATGAATAGTGCAAGGTTTAGTGACAAAATGAAGATGAAATTCGGACATTGATTGGAAAGATAATCACCTATAGAAGAACTCTTTTACAGATCTTCTTCAACGATGTATTCATCTGTTATGAGTCGTGATCGATTCGATTATTTGATAAGCTGTCTCAGTACTGATGATAAAACATTACTTCCATCACTTCAGCAAGAAGATGTGTTTATTCCTATTCGAAAAATATGGGATTTGTTTACCCGGCAGTGAATTAATGACAACACACCGAGGGCTTGGTTTGCGAGGACGATGCCCTTTTAGGATGTACATTAGGGTGTCCCAGGCTATAAGGGTTAAATTGTTTTTTTTAGATAGAGATACGCATACCTTTTTTTTTTTTCTATTTGACCCAGATAAGTGAAATATCAAATAGTATTGCGATCGGATGACGATAACCCGTGCCGACTTAACGCCAAAATCTAAACATAAAAATTAGTATGGAGCAATGGAGGGAAAAGCAAAACTCATTTATTTTTGAAATAAGGCATCCGGTATTGGACTTTATTATTATATTAATTGTTGAAAGTAGGTTAATTATTTATTAATTTTCTTTTTAATGTTTGTTTTTTACAGTCAGGATACTTTTGTCGATGTTCTTGTACGCAACGAAATAAAAATTGCTTTTGCTCCTCTTGAACAGTTAGCAGGCCGTGAAAATCTTGCATCAACTTGACTGCTCTTTCAGCAGAGTCATTAACTGCTTTCAGTTTTAATAGCTTGCTTTTAGCATGTTGGTACGAAGCATTTTTAAGCCACAAAGAGGGGCACTCGTGGAGAAAAGCACCATCAATTTTCAATCGAATAAATAAGGACTTGCTTTTGACTGAAACAAAGTCATCGATGTTTTTTTCTGAAAACAAAAAAAGGAGGATTATTGATATAATTTTTTAGTTATGTAAATAAAAAAGTTAAAAAAACAAACTTAATTTTCAAACTTACCATAAAGTCTGCCACAAAGTTCTTCTTTTGATGGAATGTAGCATTTACCATAGGCAGATGGATATTCTTTGGCTAAGTTAGCAACCATTTTGACTTTCGTTTCTTGGCTTACATCATCATCAAATAGAGACAAGATAGACACTTCGTCTGTCAAATACCACAAATGCAAGCAAAACTTCTGTAATGCTGCTTTCGAGATGCTTTCATCTATTGTTTCATAAGATTTTATAGCTTTCAGAAAACACAAATCCTGGTAAGGTGCTTTTACTGCTAAAATGCATTGCAACCAAGGCCTAACGTATATTGTCACGATGAACAGGCAGACGTCTAACAGAGCTTCTTTATCTTTGTTAGAAATTCTTAATTGATCACCAAATAACGATATTTTTAATGAGTAAATCGCTCTCGCCATCCATCGAGCTTGGTGCATGGCACCTGGAGGCCGGATCTTAAATTTTTTTTCTGCATCGCCGCCAAGAAATATTATTGAAAGTTCGATTAACTCTCTGTAATCATCCCTAGTAATTTCTTTAGTTAATTCAATTTGGTAAAAATCGATAAGTCTGTTGATCTCAGAAACATTCAAACATGATAGCTTTTCTGTACAGCTCTGTATTTTCTCGGGATCGACATCATTCCAGTTCTCTCGAAATTTCTTGAACATTGGAATGTCTGGGCTTGTGGTAACTTGGCAGATTTTTGCTTCAAACACGCTTTTTAGTACTAATTCGTAGACGTGATGGCGGCAAGCAAAAATAATCATTTCCCTGCCTAGTTTCTGTTCGAGAAGTACACAAGTACCATTGATTCGACCAGTATTTGAAGCAGTCGTATCACAACACAAAATCTGCACTTTATCCTCAAGATTCCAATCAATTATAGCATTCCAAAGTACCTGGGCCTGTTCCTTTCCTGTAGAGTTATCCAACTTTGCTACAGCGATAAGTTGTTCTTTATCGTCAAACGTTATAACTATCGGCAGACGTTCTTCCTTAGATTTGCGTGAATCTAAAGCCGGCAAAAGTTTACCATCCCAGTGGAGTGTTACAATATCCGGAACCTGGTTTTGAAAATTAACCTTTATGGCTTCCGCTCGCTCTTTTCGCTTTTCCGTACGAACCCTTTGAATAGTGGACTTGCTTATAGGAAATTCGTCTGTGTTATGTCCAAGAGCTTCAATAGTTGCTTCAATAATAAACACAGCATCTCTCACACTCAATTGACACCGATCTAATGCTGCCACTAATTTTGGAGTGATAAAATTCTTCCTCATAACAGTTTTATTTATACTGGATTCTGTTTTGGTTAGGTTTGGCAAAATTTCCTGTAAATCCATCAATTCTGAATCAGACGACAAACTTTCTTGTAGCGGGTCATAAGATGATGTTGAAGGAGCTAAGGATGAAAAATATTTAGCACGTCGTTTTTGCTCCTCGACGTTTCTAAGGTGCGCTCTTTCTTCTTTGTGTGTTTGTTTTTGGTCAACTCCGGCTAAATGACCAGGTCGGCCTGGTTCTCTTTGGCGCTGCAAAAAAATCCTATCTTCATCTATCTTTATTAATTGAAGTGCATCCGCATGTGCAATGTCAAACAAATTGTTTAAGTTTGTAACAAACTCATGTCGACGCTGCTCAAACACGTTTTTTGTTTTGTTTGCATTTTTTTGCAAATTTCTCCAAACTTGATACAATGTAATTAATTTTTTAACACAATTAGGTAGAGATCTTGTCGGGATACGGGCCTTTTCCCAATAAATAATGCACTCACGAATAGTAAGATTTGCGCTCTCATTGACACTTAAATTCACTTCACGAATATTATAGAACAAAACTGCCAGTACTTGCCCATTAGAGGGAAGTTTTGAACCAGTAATTTGATGTTTAACGTTCCCTATTAAAAATATCTCCTTTCTACAACTGCGTAACTCCACTGACATGTTAACAGAACGAGAACAATGTGTTTACTAATAAAATAAACATGCAATAACAAGTTATCGATATGTTATTACTCGCGTGCCATGCCTTGCAAGTACTGACATGTTTAGATGCAAGTCGGCACGGGTTCCTCTGGTTCAAAGTACATGAAACTTTATTTACTATTGTTTTGACAGTATTCGAATAAAATAAGAGGGTATGCGTTACAAAAATTTAAACTTGATTTTTTTGGGACACCCTAAATTGTACATACCCAATAAACCAAGAAAATATGGCCTGAAAATTCTTATAATGAGTGATAGTGGAACGAAATATATGTACAACGTAATGCTTTATTTAGGAAAAGGAACTAAGACCAATGGTTTAAATCTGGGCGTGTATTATGTGAAAGAACTTTCAAAGCTACTTTCAGGTAGCTGTCATAATATTACCTGTGACAACTGGTACACCTCAATCCCTTTGGCAAAAACTTATAACAGGAGCCATATAAGTAGACCTTCTTTGGCACAGCACGATCCAACAAACGTGAACTCCACGAAGCGCTAAAAAACAATCGTACAATACGTTCCAACTCGTATTCAATGTTTTGGTACTCGTTTCTTATAAGCCTTCTAAAATGGTTTACATGCTATCATCATGCAACGAATAAGGCACAAATAATGAAAGTCCTGGTAAGCCGGAAATGATTATGTATCACAACCAAACAAAAGGAGGAGTACATACCTTCGACCAGATATGCTCCATCATGTCTTGTAGCAGGAAGACGAACAGATGGCCTTTGGCTATGTTCTATATGATTATCAATATACGAGGGGCGTTCAACATATTCTCGGTATCGGGGTGAAGCTGTGGTTGTATATATAAATTGACTTATTTATCAAGTAATACTATCATTTTAGTGCATTCATGTAAAATTTCATATAAATGTGATTATTAATTCGCGTTTTATCTCTAGTTAAACAGAATCATAATGGCAACTGAAACGATGATGGCGAAAATTGAGCATCGCGCTGTAATTAAATTTCTCACTAAGCAAGGAAAAAGTCAAAAAACTATTCATGAAGAGATGGTGGCTGTTTACCAGGGTTCCGCACCTTCATTATCAACTGTGTAAAAGTGGTCAAGTGAGTTCAAGAGAGGCAGAGAGAGCATTGAAGACGAACCCCACTCCGGCGCCCCGGCTACTGCTTGTACGGGAGAAAGCATCAAAGAAGTCGAAAAACCTGTGAAAATGATGGCCTTAATTCCTATATAATATCGGGTTTTCCAATAAGGACATGACAACTTTTTTTTAAATAAGACGCAAACCATTTGAAATATTTCAAAAACTTTATTATCGGCTTGAAGTACAATCAAAACATTTATGAATGGAACTCGACTTCGTTCATATGGCCACCGCGGGCACGTTTG
Organism: Volucella bombylans; assembly: GCA_949129095.1. Classification (NCBI taxonomy): domain Eukaryota; kingdom Metazoa; phylum Arthropoda; class Insecta; order Diptera; family Syrphidae; genus Volucella; species Volucella bombylans. The sequence continues at coordinate 327,578,752 of OX422140.1, forward strand.
CAGCGGTCGATTCCTTGGACCCAATTTTCAACGACTCGGCCATACAGTTCGGCCGAAACGTCAGCTATTTCGCGTTCAATGTTGGCTCTAAGCTCTTCCAACGTCGTCGGTGTGTTGGCATAAGCCAATGACTTAACGTAGCCCCACAGAAAATAGTCAAGCGGCGTTAAATCGCACGAACGAGGCGGCCAATCGCCATACTCACCATACTTACTCTTCAATAAATCGATTGTAGCGTGTGCTGTGTGGCTTGTGGCATCATCCTGTTGAAACCACATGTCGTCCAAGTCCATATCTTCAAATTCGGGCCAAAAATAATCGGTGATCATGGCGCGATAACGCTGACCATTCACAGTACCGTGACGATCGTTACGCCGCCGGCATGCAAACCGCACCAAACAGTTATTTTTTGTGGATGAAGTGGTGATTCATGAAGCATATGTGGATTTTCACCTGACCAATAACGCATATTGACGAACCCATTGAGCCAAAAATGAGCTTCGTCACTGAAGATGATTTTGCGATGAAATTCACCATCTTGGCGCATCTTCTCCAGAACCCAATTGGAGAACGTACGTCGCTTCAAATGGTCCATCGGGTTCAATTCTTGTGTCAGCTTGATCTTGTAAGGGGGTAAACCAAGATCCTTACGCAAAATACGCCATAATGTGGTCTGAGCGATTCCCAGTTCTTAAGTACGCCGTCGAATTTACTGATTTGGATCGTTTGCTGCGGACGCCTGAACGGCAGCGATATTTTTGACACTTCGACCACAACGGGTTGGTCGACACGGCAACATCACACAACGAATATGTAGACTCAAATATTTGCACTAAAGTTGTTATTGCCTGTCTACTAGGGCGAGAATTACGACCGAAAATTAGAGTTAACGCTCTTAAAGTTGCAGTCACCGACTCCGAATGTCGGTAGAAAATTTTTATAATTTGCAGACGTTGCTCGTTCGTGTACTTTACCATGATGAAAATGTTGAGTTTACTGAACAAACTGACAGTGACGGTTTGATGATTAGTGAAAGAGTGCGTTCACAAATTAAATTCAAAGTTGTCAAGTCCCTATTGGAAAACCCTTTACTTTCACTAATATTGATTTTTTTTTGCGGAGAGGTATTTACTTCGACTTGCTTCCACACTGAATAGGATAAAAACAAACTGGGCAAATCAAACAACTTTTTTATATTTTTTTAAATTTAAATACATAGTGTGTATGTAAAACCCATTACTTTCACTAATATTGATTTTTTTTTAATGCCTGCGTCTAAATTGAAGTACACGTAACAAAACTGACTAAAAAAAACAGTTTTGTTCTACACCGCTTATGTCAAACATTACACGCGTTATAATGGAGCAAGGTACATTAGAATAAGCAATTAATCACTTTAAATAAAAAAATCAGGTTAGGCGATAATACGAGAAAACAGTTTAGGCATGGACATGAGAGAAACGCATGCAATTAAATGAGAGCGTCTATTAGGTGGGGTGAAAAGTAACCTCCTTGACCGCCAGACTGCGTTCCCACGCCAAAACTGGTTATGGTGCCTTGAAGTCAGTTTATATTTAGGCAGACATGACAAATTTTAGTGCGATACTGTCTTTAGTTTTGTTTTGACAGCTGATTGTTGTTGACGTGTTTGGCATCATGTTGAGTATGGACAAAAACGATTTTCGTTCTCTCATAAAACATTATTTTTTGAGAGGCAAAACGGCGAAGGAAACAAAAGAAAAGTTGGATAAATATTATGGGGCTAATGCTCCGTTAGATTACACCGCCAAATATTTGTTTCGAGAGTTTCGTGGTGGCCGAAACTATACTACCGATCAAGTCCGCAGCGGCAGGCCCTCCGATGCGGTTATAGAGGACAATGTCAAAAAAATACATGAAATGGTGTTGGCTGACCGGAAAGTGAAGGTGCGAGAGTTAGCAGATACCACAAAGATTAGTACTGAGCGCACACGCCATATTTTGGTCAATATTCTGCATATGAAAAAGTTATCCTGCCGCTGGGTGCCGCGCATGCTCACTCCTGACCAAAACCACGAACGCGAGAGCAATTCGAAAGAGTGTTTGGACTTGCTGATGCTGATGCAAGATTGGTAACTGTTGATGAAACTTGGATCCACTATTACACACCAGAGAACATAATGAGTGTCCGGCAATGGCCTGAAGCCGTCAAGAGTGCTCCGAAGCGGCCGAGTGAGGTTCGATGGGTCGGAAAGTTTATGGCGTCGGTTTTCTGGGATTGTCATGGCATACTCTTCGTGGACTCCATCGAAAAAGGAAAAACCATCAACAGCGTGTATTACTGTGTATTGTTGGAGCGATTGAAGGCCGAAATCGGCCATGCAATGGATCTTTCTGGTGAATTAAAGTACTTCACAAACTCTTTTCGTACTTCAAGTGCAATGTTTGTTGAGCGATTTGAGAATTCACTACGTTCAGCTGGAAAACTTGAGGCAATTCGTTGTGAATATCAGTAATTTGTCCATTCTTCAACCTTATAAAATTTTGAAGAACCCACGCTGTTGTTACTATAATTTCAGCTTTGTCTGCAGAAACCAACATAACTTTTTCCAAAACCTTGAATCTCTGTAGAAATAATTCATCAAACAAAAATCTGACTCACTGTATTGTTATTCATGATATGTCATACGCCAGTTAATGACTTACTTCTTTCTTTTTCTATTTTATCTAACTACGAGTACCACTTCCTTTTTGGTTTTCATGGAGTAAGCACGTTTTATTTTAACAGGTTATGGGCGCAGTCCACCCAAGTCCACTTAAACATAGTCTTCTTTTTGTATGTTTGTTCTTACACTAAATCAAGACAATAATCGATAAGGCGAGGAAATCTCTCGGCGTATAGATGATTGGACTTACATTATCTTTCGCATTATAGTACATAAGCTAAATTCGGTAGCGCAGGTTTTTTTGTTATGAGTATCTAAATACATTTGTGAACCAAGGATGGAAGGAAGTGATCTTATGAAAATTGAAAGGCTCATGAGCAAAGATCAGTGTAGCATCTGGAAATTCCAGATCAAGGTAATGCTCAATGCCAGTGACCTCTTCGATGTTGTGAGCGGAAGAATTTGTAAAGCCAACTATTCCGGAGAAAGTAGCAGAATGGGAAAAACTGGCACAAAAAATTATAGTAACGAGCGCAGTCCAAAAGCCACTTCTGCATTAAATGACTGTACTTCACATGAGATGTGGCAAAAGCTGGATCCAGTTTATGAGAGAAAAACGCAAACAAATGTCAATCTACTCCAGCAGAAGTTTTACAGCTTTCAAAAAAGGTCGCACAGACGACATGGCAACCAACATATCAAAACTCGAGACTATTGCACAGCAATTCAAAGACTATGGAAAAAGCATCTCACCATCTATGCTCATCAGTCAAGGCAGGAAAGGGTAAAAACTCTTGAGAATCAAAGGGCTCGGATCGTGATGGAAGAATCTCGTTTGACAACTATTCAAGAACAATTGGGTAACAGTGCTATGGTGGCGAGAAGAGTGGTGCAGCAGCATAACACTAATTTCAATGGTAGCAATCGATCTAAAAATAAAACTGGTAAATGTTTCTGATGCAAAAAACCAGAGCACTGGAAAAAAGACTGTCCATCTAAGAGATCAAATGCAAGTGTGACTCAGAAAAGTGATCATCGGTTGTTTTCGTCTGTATGATGATGGCGGCTGACTCGGAGAACGGTGCAATTGATAACACGGATTGGGTTCTGGGTTCAGAAGCTAGTAATCACATGACGTTTCCAAAGGATTGGATGTTTAATTTTAAAAATTTCGACCATCTGCAGTTTGTTCGAATAGGTAACGGTAAGACAATAAGTGCTCTCGGATCAGGTGTTATCAATATTCTTGCGTTTGATAAACAACAATGGGTACCCAAATATCTTTCTAATGTGCTTTTCCTTCCAGATCTAACCCTTAACCTTTTCTTTGTGCTGCTCTAGATAAAACGTTAATTTCAAATAAAAACCAATGCGAATTGTTGTCAAATGGGCGTATTGTGGCAGTTGGAGTGTGGCATTATTCTTTGTTTAAAATGATGTTTACAATTAAAAACTCTTGTTTTAGTGCTGACGTGAGTCACAAAATCGCGTCAATTAAATATTGGAATGAATTGTGCGGTCACCAAAACTTTTGCTATGTACGTAATTTTCTTAATGAACGTTGATGTTCATGAGAAAGAATTGTTTTGCGATCGGTGCGTTCTGGGCAAGAAGTTGCTATTCAATTACAGTAATAGCAGTGCAAGGCACGTATGGGAACTTGTTCACTTGTATGCAAAGTGCTTCATCCGGTGGCTCAAGATATTTGCGTTTGTTCTAGGATGACTTTACATGCTATCTAGTGGTATATTTTTTAAGAGAAAAAACGGAAGTCGTTGAATGTGTACTTTTTTTAAAACAGAGACTGGTTCTGCGGTAAAAGTGATTCGAACAGACAATGGATTAGAATTTGTTAACGGGTATATTAAATTTGTTGAACGGAATATCTTCCGTTTGATATCAGGCACATAAACCAGATATCTTGTTGAATTGTGAGACAAGCACTTGAACCTGTTCACTGGATGAACTGTGGCGGTTTAAAACGCTTGGTTGTTGATCAGAATTGAACTGAATTAAACTGACATTTATTTGTTGGGCGAATGTCTCTTTTATACATTACACCTAATAACAATATTGCTTACATCTCTAAATCGTACAACTAATAACAATATTGCTTGCATCTAGAAATATTATTAATGACCTAAATAAACAAAGTGAACATAATAAATACTTAATGGTATGACGCAACGAAGTATGCTACGAGGTGTTAGGTTCGTTGTCGTTTGTTGTACCTTATGTTCCGTTCGTTGCTCCGTGGTGTTGATTATGCATTTATGCCTTGGTAGTTCGTTCGCTGCCCTATGCGGTGTGTTGCGAAATATGCATTGTTTTGTTTGGCCTGAACATTCTCTCCCGCGTTGAATGGGTGCCTTCAACTATATACTCGTATGTTTTCAGATTTCGCTGACATAATATTGAGCTCCAGATTGTAAAACTGGTGAGGAATTTGAATTTGACGTCATTCGGTTATGCAGTTTGCAGATGATTGTGATTCCGACCGAGATCGAAAGCAGCAGAGCCAGATAGCTAATTAAATTGTGATGAATGTTGTTAACGAATACCTTGTCATGCAATTCTGAGAGGCAAGTTGACCTTGAAAAGTAGTTAGTGATTCCAGAGAGGTGTTGTGGTGGAGTTCAGGAGTTAATTCCAGTGCGGCCTGAACTTCGTTGGGTCTGGCGATTGATGAAATATTTCCGAAGCTGATGTAGGAGGAATACAGCGTGCTAGTCCCCATATGATGTCCTTGAATGGTGACTCGATTGTTTCTCATTATGCAGTCATTTCTGAGTGTAAGAAGCCCCCGGATCCAATTAGTTCGATTTGCACTGTATCTGTTTTACATACAGCGGTGAGATGCATGACTTGGAACGTGCCGAATATCCACTGGGTGTTGCTGCTCAATTGTGACCAGATCATGTTGTTATTTGACTTCATTATGTTGCATGATGACGTCGTGTTGTTGTTAAACAAACTAAATTCACAGTTTTATGCCTGTGAACCAACATGGTATCTTGCCTTCTTTTTGGAACAAAAATAATGCGTTCCTTGCCCTTGTCGCAATCATTGAGTTCGGCTGGTGTCATTGCAAAGTATTGGTCTCTGTGACGATTTATAGCCAGAATCTCCATTAGTGGATTGATGATGACGAAGGAGCCATTGATCATCGCTGGAAACCATATGAGTTGAAATAAGTCAACTTGTTCAACCAGTGGGAATTTGATGACGAACATAAGATGATTGCATTTCGTTGTTAGAATCTTATAGAAGTGGAGCAAGTCTTCTTGTTCGAATGGAAGTATTTGAGACTGTGGTAGGTGATTTTTTATATTTATGATTTCTGACCTTAGTTGAGCTGGAGATAACAAAAGCGCGCTGATGGTTCCATAGTGCGTATCTGTTAATGTACTTAAGATTGCGGTTTCAATTCTTTGCAGGTTGGAAGCCACAATCATTAGTTATATTGTCAAAGACATGAAGATTTGGAAAATCCTGGACTGTTCAGAAGCTTCTCCAATTCGAGCCATAATCTATTTGGATTAGTTTTGAAGAGCGTTCATGCGTTCCCTTGTCTCGAGCTGATCTTGTTTCATGATGTCAATCGTGGAATCTATGATGGATGTCTGGTTTTTCAACATCGTTAATAACTGTACCTCGTTGCCCTTTATTTGATTAATGGTTTAATACAGTTCTTCCGCATAGTCAGCATCGAGAAGTCCAAACAAGGTGTGTGCTACATTACCGATTATGTTGATGGCTGCCCGAGGAGCTCGGCGTTTTGTGATTATGTTAGTACTTGCTTGTAGTCTGTCCTTGGTGATAACGAAGTGTGTTGCTAATGCTGCACATGCTGTTTTTTGTTGTAACTGGTTGCATAAATGTTGTAGTGCCAATGTTCCATTTCCCAGTGTTTCTAGTTCTGCTTGCATAGGTTCTAAGTCATAATAAACGACAATCTTCCATTCATTTGTGATTAAATTATGGATCCAAGGCCTTCGAAATAAATTCCTGGATAGTTCTCAAGCCTTGTTACATTTATTGGAGAGTGTGCGCATCATTGGCAACAGCAACAAAGATAACATGATGGTTGTCATTAACGAAACATATGATGTCTTCCTTCGTTTTGTGGGTGGTTGTGTCGGATTCCTGGTAGGGACTTCGGATTGTGCGGCTGGACCTGGCGCTTCAGTTGTATTTGTTTCACTGCTGTTGTCGGTTTCTTTAAACAATGGTGCTAAGTGATGGATTGGCCGCTTCCATATTCCTGTACCGGTTTTGACGTTGACTACTCGAACCCTGTTGTCGCCTCCCTTAAACACTTGAACCATTCTCCCAATGGGCCAGAATTGTTGTCTTAAAATCGAAAGAAGCGTCTGTGGCCCGCAATGATTGTGATTCTCATGTTTTAATATAAACAGCATTTTGGTTACGGATTCGTTGTAAGGCATCAGTATGGGGTGTTTTGCATCAAATGAAATTCGTGCAGCTTACTCGCATGATACCGCTTTCGTCTAAAAATGGTGCTAGGGTGATCAGTGCGTTGGACCTACATAAGCCCTTGCGACCCTTGAGATCTTGAATTTCCTTGCCAAATTCAGCGGCCTGTTATGATCACTGTTAGAGCCTAATTGGGTTCCTTAGGTGAGAGTGATATGTGCTCCTCTGCAGTTGCATATTTTCCTTTGGTTCTCTTGATAAAACGTAGGACGTATCCAATTGTGTGTTGTAAGAATCGGAAGGAATTTCGATGATTTATGTGGTAAATAATTTGTTCTGGAGCGGTTTGTGTCAATGCCACTGTAACTGTGTGTTTTATTTTTCTTTCGAGATCGGTTGTTGGGTCTAGCTCCTTTATGAAAGGTCGGGGCCATGCTAATTCGTTTCCATGCAAGAAGAATGGCCCATAATGCCACCTGCTGCATGACATGAAGCTGGCTGCTGGTATTCCTCGCGACAATAGATCCGCTGGGTTTTCTTTGGACGGGACATGCCGCCATTGTTTTTCCAAAGAACATTCCTGTATTTTCGCAACTCGATTTGCTACCAATGTGTGCAGTGATGAGGAAGTTGAGTTGATCCATGACAGCACGATTTATGAGTCTGTTCAGAAGAATATTGGAGTATCTTGCAGTCTTAGGTCATCTCGGACGCTGCTTGAAGTTCAGCTCCTAAGACTGCAGCACACAGTTCAAGTCGAGGAAGAGTTTGTTGTTTTATATGAGCTATTCGTGATTTAGCACAGAGTAGTCTTACAACTGTTGTTCGATCCTTGCTTCTTCTGATATGCTTCTTCTGATGCGTCGACGAAGGTGTGAATCTGGATAGAGATTGGCGTATTTTGATTGAAGATATGTGTGTCGATCTTTGCCTGATTTAATACTGATAGACTGCTCCGAAAGTTTATCCATTCTACCCTTAAGTGCTTGGGTAATTCGTTATCCCAAGAGAGTACTTTACTGCGACAGGGCCCGTGTATGAAGATTTTTGCCTTAACGACTACCGGACCCAAGATTCCAAGTGGGTCGAAGATACGAGCGATATCTGAGCTGACTGTTTTCTTCGTGACAGATACAACGGTTGTTAATTCGGCTCTTCCATACGGTTGGTCTGATTTAGGTTGCCAGATTATGCCTAGGGTCTTAATCCTGCATTTGATTGGTTCGCTAAAGTCCAGGCTAATCTCTTGGTTCTCAACAAGGATGTTCTTCAGCAATAATGGAAGATTCGAACACCATTTCCGAAGTTTAAATCCAGCACCATTTAGCACCGCAGTTATTTGTTTTTGAGCTTCAACTGCCTCGGAAATGCTATCTGTTCCGCTAATGCCATCGTCCATATAGAAATCGTCTTTGATAATTCGAGCGCCAACTGGATATGTTGTTTCGTTATTGGTTGCTTCGTGTTGTAGACATTTAGTAGCCAATTAAGGTGCTGGTGTTGTCCCATATGTTAGGGTATTTAGTTTAAAATATTTGATTTCCTCTGTGGCTTGTCTTCTCCAAATGGTCAATTGATACCCTTGATCTTATTCATGGATTATGATCTGCCTATATATCTTCTCAATATCGGCTGTGAAGACATATCTGTGCAGGCGAAACCGAAGTAGTATTGAAAATAGTTTACTTTGAACTGAAGATCCGGTATGAAGGATATCGTTGAGTGATAAACCGGATGACGTCTTTGCGAATGCATCAAAAACTACACGTAGTTTTGTTGTACTACTATCTGGTTTTAATACACAATGATGCGGGATAAAGAAGTGGGGTCGTTGGATCGTGTTAGGGTTGATTTCCTCCATGTATCCAAGAGCTTCATATTCGTCCATAAACCTTACATAATCTTCTCTCAGCTTAGGATCTCTTTTAAGACGCCTCTCTAATGCCAGAAAACGATTTATAGCAGATTTTTTGGAGTCTCCTAGGACAGTGCCATTTTCTCGAAATGGTAATCTGACGATAAAGCGGCCGCTATTGGTTTTTGATACGGTTTGACTGAAATGGTTTTCGAAATATCTCTCTGTTGATGTCATTTGGCTTGGTGCATTGTCGTAATCCTCAAACCTCCAAAATCGTTCGATGAGCTCATCCGTTGTTTCTTCCTCGCTTAGTATACCACAAGTTGCCGAGCTCTAATTTTGTTCTTCAATTTTTCCAGCTATTACCCAACCAAACACTGTATTTTGTAGAATATGAAAATTTTTCCCAATCCGTGTCTGTTCCGGTCGATTAAAATGTTCGTAGAATTCTGCTCCGAGTAGAACATCTATCTTGTCTGGTCGGTAGAAGTTGGTATCCGCTAAGGTGATACTCTCAGGTATAATCCAGGTTAAAGTATCTAGAACGTGTGCAGGCTGAGGTGCTACTATTTCAGGGAGTATGAATGCCTCTATCCTGCAGGCGAACTTTCCAACCTTTGATTGTAGTCCAAGGCTGATTCGTTGTTTTGCATTTCGTGTCCCCCTCCCTATGCCCTCAATGCACAGTGCTGATGGGGTTGGTGAGAGGGCTAGTCGTCTCATGAGCCTCTCAGTTATTAAATTTATTTGCGACCCAGTGTCCAGAATTATTCGAGCTTCACATATTCTTCCGTTATTTGCCGCAATGAGAACCTTGGCTGTGGCTAGAAGTACGTATCCCTTCTTCTTGTTGACTTGATTAATGGTAGCTACAGTTGATGGAGGGACTTGATTAATGGTAGCTACAGTTGATGGTGGGAGGACTTCATTTGATGACTTCCTTGAATCGTCTGCATTCCTGTGGCCTTGGGTCATTGTGTTTGGTTTTCCCAAATGCAGCCGGCTATTGTACTTTCCTGTGCACTTAGTACAACATCTTGCGGGACATGCCTTTGAGGTGTGGTCTGCCTTAAAACAATTAACGCATAGATTTCGTTTTTGTTCCATTTTAACCTGTCCGCAGGGGACATTTTAAAAACTTCTCGCAATAATAAAGTGGATGACCCTTAATGCTGCACACCTTACAGCCTTCGCCATTTGATGTTGCCACGGATGTCACCACCTTGCTCTGGTGACCTTGATTTTGTGTGCGCCACGAGTCTGAGACTGCACCCTTTCCTCCCACGGCTTCCAATACCGCGAATCGATTCTTTAAGAATTTTAAGAACTCCTTATATTGTTGTAGTTCTTTAGGCTTTTGCAGTATTGCTCATAAAGCAAGTGGCTTTATCGATCGAGTTTCTTTATGAGTATGTGGATAAGTAGCGGGTCCCAGTTTTCCGTGTTTACTACCAGAGTATTGAGTGATTCCAGGCATTCATGAATGTCGTCATGAAACTCTCTGATTGCCTTCATTTCGGACGTGAGGTTCGGCAGGCTCGTTTATTGGTAAAACGGTCTTTTAAAATATTCCAGACGTTTTGGCATTGCTTGCCTTGATCTGGCCCAACTAATCACTTAAGATCTGCCTATACTTGGTGCATAGCATAGACAAGAAGTATTTGTCGACTAGAGGGACCGCCGTAAGAGATCGGATTCTAGTGTCGGTGACTTCGAATTCCTCCCATATGGTGTCTAATCGGTTGATTCGGGAGGTAAAATACTCCTCCGTAGTTTTTCGACTTGGAGAATCCTTCGTGAAGTTTTTGATGATCTGCTGGACTTCTTCTCCAAGTGACCTTTGAGTCGCCGTCATTTGTTCCATGTTTAAATTGTGTAGAAATTGTGTAGATGGTTGAGACAACTACCAGTGTTATAGCCCTGGTAACGCTAATTGACCGTTAGATGAATGCAGCAACCGAGATGATGATTATGACCTGTTGGTTTTGCCAGTGTATAGCCCTGACAAACACTTTTGTTAATTGATGTGAATTAATAGAGGTGAATTGCCCCTTACCACTGGTGGGGGGAAGCAATCACGTCGGGGTCACCAAAATGTTGAACGGAATATCTTCCGTATGATATTAGGCACATAAACCAGATATCTTGTTGAATTGTAAGACAAGCACTTGAACCTGTTCACTGGATGAAGATGCTGTGGCGGATTAAAACGCTTGGTTGTTGATCAGAATTGAACTGAATTAAACTGACATTTATTTGTTGGGCGAATGTCTCTTTTATACATTACACCTAATAACAATATTGCTTACATCTATAAATCGCACAACTAATAACAATATTGCTTACATCTAGAAATATTATTAATGACCTAAATAAACAAAGTGAACATAATAAATACTTAATGGTATGACGTTTGTTGTACCTTATGTTCCGTTCGTTGCTCCGTGGTGTTGATTATGCATTTATGCCTTGGTAGTTCGTTCGTTGCCCTATGCGGTGTGTTGTGAAATATGCATTGTTTTGTTTGGCCTGAGCAAAATCAATTTTGAAAAAAGAATGTGCTATACATCAAATCTCTGTCCCATACTCACACAGCAAAATGGGAGGGCAGAGAGGGAAATCTGAACAATTGTAAAAGCGGAGAGGACTCTAATTTGCGCTGAAAATTTGTCATTAAAGCTATGGGTGGAAGCTGTCAACTATGGTGTTTTTCTTAAATAGGACAGCTCCTACTGGTGTAGTTTGTGAAACTGCATGGGAACTATGTTCAGTAAAAAGTGAAAACTTCAGCGAGTACGAAAATTCTAAGGGATACCGTATCTATTTTCCTGGAACTAACAAAGTAGCGGTAAAACATGATCAATCAAGTCGTTGTAAGTTGCAGTGAGAACATAGGTGCAAGAGTTTTGATTTTAAGAAGATTTTAATCAAATAAGTGCCATCTCAAGTGAAGAGTCCATCAATGAAGCTGTAGATAATCAACATATGTACATCTATCAAATAACGACTTAGAAATGCATGTAAGGAGCACGAATCAATGAAAGCTCTTTCGAATGCACATGTATTTGTTGCGAGATTAAATCGAATGACCACCACAAATGGAAATAAGCTATACATGAAGAAATAGGTGCTTTGAACAAAAACCATACTTGGGATCTAGTCGAACTAACACACAACAAAATAGCTATCGATAACCATTGGGTCTTTAAAATTAAAGGTGCGGTTAACCGCAGAGCCCGGAAGATTCGGGTTATGAAGGATTTAACTCAAAGGTACGACTATAAAGATACATTTAGTCCCGAAGGAGCTTCGCGGACTGACACAAATTTTCCATACCGGGAGGCCATAGATAGCTTCATATACTTAACCATCGGGAGTAAGCTTGACATTTCTTTTCCTCTCGGCTTTGCTAGTGGCCATTTGGAACAACCTATCACACAGAACGTTAGAGCAGTTAAGCGTATCATCTGATATGTTGAGGGGACTTTGCATTATTGTATGTATTTTCAAGTAAATTCTGATTTAACTACGAATTGTTACAGTGATACTGACTTTGCCGGTGATCGAGACACACGGCGTTCAACAAGTGGGTACGTTTTCGTTCTGGGTCAGCCACTAATATCGCGGGCATTGCAGTGGCAAACATGCGTGACTATATCGATTATCGATGCTTAAGCGTCTACTCAGGAAATTGCTTGCTCAAGACAGTTGCTGTGCTCTTCCTTATGTTGACAATCAAAGTGCGACCAAATTGGTGCGAAACCCTATATCCCACAAATGCAACAAGCACATTGAAGTAAAATTCCATTTTATACGGGAAAAACTCGCTTAGAAAGTTTTTCATTGAATATGTAGTGGAAAATGTTTGTATGGGTACAAATGATAGAACTTATTCTTGTCAATACAAATTGCTTTATTCAATACAGTTACAATTCACAATTTAATCGCTTATCTCAATACAATCCAATTTGTGAACCGCTTATACTTTTTATATCTTTTACTTAAACCACTTAATCACTTCTCATAATTAACATTTCAAATTCAACTGATGAACTGCTTTGCATACCTTGGGGATGCTGATATTTATATTCGAATGATATATTTCGAAACAATCTGAGTAATCCAGTGTCTCATACCATTTACATTTTGTTAGAAAACTCGATTCCATTCTCCATTCACCAATGGTTTATGCTTCTGGTATTCATGTATCGAAATCTTCTGCTATGGAAATATAAATAATGCATTTTAAGAGTAGTAATACCCTCTTGAGTATTAAGTTGTTTTTTATTTGTTTTTTTTTTAAGGTAATTTTTGAAAGAACATAAGATCATTCATAGAAGCAGTATCAGCAGTATACAACCAAGACCAGATATAACGGATGAGACCATGTCGTCGACGTCAATCCCAATGAATGAAGTTCCAGATTTCGGCGAATAAATCTATTGCACCCCTTCCACATCTACTAACAAAAAAAGAAAGCTTACAGCAATTGAAAAGAAAGCAGACCCAATGGCTCAATATTTTAAAGCAAAACTTAGCAGCACTGAAGAAGATGCAAACTTTTCGTTTTTTTAAAAGTGTTTTTAAAGATATGAAAAAATAGTCTGAGAAAAACCAACGTAAATTAAGGCAAGATATTTTATTCAATTTGAATAGATTATAATCTAATCTAATAATTATTAGAAGAACAAGAAACGGAGGATTCAGCAATCATTACATTAAATCAAATCTAAAATTTGTCCTAATTGTAACAAAGAGTTTTCTACAGGGTAATATTCCTTCGGAAATTTTTATCAATTTTTCTTATTATGGTTTAACCAATTCCAATAGTTCATTGGCATTCAAACTCATTCATCATCATTAATAAATTTTATAATCAAATTTTCACTTGTCCTTCTTTGCTTTAGAGAATGCACCCAAAATTGTTTATCTTTCTGATTTAATACAATATAAGTTGACAAAACTGCCATATCTTCGTTCGAATCTGAAGCCATCTTAAACACAATTACAAGTCTGTAGTTGTAAAGGCAAAACTAATAAAGCATGACTCCTAATAACCCGAATCGAACTAAAAAACTGTTTTAGTGTTGCTTCATTTGATGTGGGTTACGATGGTGAGTTTTCGATTCATTTGTTTTTGTTTTATTTAGTGTGGCTTAACCTTAAAAGAGAAAAAAAAAATAAAAAATTTACACGAGCTACTTTAAGTCGGTTTTGTATTTTTAGTTGCGTGGCGTTTTTCGAGTTCACGTGGGCCGCACGTTGGGCGCCAATTAAACTTTAACTAATTTATTTTCCATAAAAAAATATTTTGTATTTTTATTAGGAGTCCTTTAAGAACTAACTTAGAATTAACATAACAAATCAATAATACCTAACTCGAAGTGTTTAATTCTTTCTCAGGTTTATCACTGGAATTTGCACTTCGATCGTGGGAATAGCTACACGAGTTGCTTGCACGTTTGAATCCTTGCAACTGTGGGAACAATCTGTCGCATGGGCGGCATGTTCAATCTTTGTGGAGTTAACTTATGGTATATAACGTTACTGATCCAGTCGCAGAAGAAACTCATCACTTGATATTTTCTTTTTTTTAAAGTTTGTTTTCGCAGGTGGAAAAGTTTATTGTACCTGTGAATGCGTGCATGTACGAGTTATTATTAATTATTGTGCGTAAATTATTATATTATTATTTGTTTTTATTTTTAGGGATTAACAAGAAAAGTATCTGCAATTTGCTTTACAAATAATATTATTCTTATAAAACATAACATTAACATTATTCTGCTTTAGTCGTACGGAACAATTAAATAACAATTAAGATGCATAATTTCGAAAGATACACAATTAAAACTGGGACAGGGCATTTATCGAGGTAAAATTATTTCATTTTACATTTTATTCCTTGTTTATGAACTTTTCTCTTAGTGGTATCTACCGTAATTTTTTTATTTTTGTAACAATGTGGTCATTGAACCTGTTTTATGTTTTTTCTAACATCTAATTTAAATATTTTTTCATCTGGATTATAAGTTTGCGGTTCTTTACGGGAAGAGTTTAGTTTGTTTGTATTTTTCTAAGCTTTTTTTGTGAACTAATTGAGTTAGATTCTCGTAAGTTTCAATACGGAAATGGCTAGTTTCTGTTTATATACCCTGTAAGCAACTCAAAACGAAATAATTTTGTTACAGAATGAATGGAGTTATTGTATGTTAATATGACTTTACCTACAATTTCGTCAATTGGGGTATACTTCTTTTTGAGGCTTTATTATACAAATAAGCTCTGTAAGGGTATTAAGAATGGAAATCAATATTACAAATTTCTAAGAATTCTGTATATAACATTGAAAGAAACTCGCTGCTATTGTCAGATATTATTAAAATAATGTCGCAAGGATTTTGTCAAATTATCACTTTTCTAGCGTTACTACCCGCTAATTTGCTAAACTTATCGATTATTGTAAGAAAATACTCCTTACGTAACTGGTAGATGTCAAAATGAACTATTTCAGGTGGCCTCGAAGGTCTTTCGGTTAATTAAAATCTGAGTTGCTCTCTATTTCGGACCTATTTCTACAATTGACAGATTTTGCAATTATTGATTATTTTAGTTATGATGTAACATACTTGTTGGGGTGTGTAGGGTTTTTTCTGGGTTACTGTGTTATGTGTGGGGTAATGGGTTAAGAAAAATGCGGTTTTTAAATGAAACACGTCTTTTCTATTTTAAGGTTAACAGCCAAGAGTATTTATTAGTCTTTTCCGGAAATTACTTCCATTTTCAACTTACAAACTGTCATACATAAATATTTGTACTAAATAACATATTTCCAATTCGTTACGTTACGTTTTCCTTGTTACATTAGATTAAGTTCAATTAATTTAACTGATTTAACATAGATTACAATTTTTAATACAAAAATTCAATAATTACTTTTACTAAACATATATGTATATTATTTTATATATTTTATTCACGAACATACTCCCGCCCGGTGGACGAATTTCGTCCGCAAGTGTCCTCGCTCTTGTACCGTACTGTACCACTTCTGACATAAAAGTTGTGTGTTGTGTGAGTGTGTTGACTAGGCATGGAAAATGAGACAAAATCGTGTAATTATTAATTTGAAACATTACATGTAGGTGACAAGGACGACGATATAACAAACGAGCAACAAAGGGAGATAAAATATGTGTCATTGACAAATTGCAATAGTGCAACAGTTTGTTTTGATCGTTGACCAAACCTGGGTCAAATCGTGTCGGGAGTGATTTTCGGTTTTGTTTAGTTTGTGTTAATGTTCGTTGGTTTTTCCCCTTTTTTTTTAGTTTTATGTTTGTTAAAAAGGTAAGTGTGTTTAATTAATTATTTCTTTAATCCTTTTTGTCTGCTCCCCTTCGCGAAATTCGATTTCGTTTTGATTTGTGTACATCGGCGCGAGTACACAATCGTATATACGTGCGTGTGTACATATTGAAATACATATGTACGTCGATTGTTTTCGGTTTCGCGCAAGTGACATTTCGTGTGCAGTGCAACAAAAAAAAACAAAAGAAAAAAAAAGAAATGGGAAAATGAAAAAAAAATAATAATAATAATAAAAGTTCATTGTAATTATTTTCCCAATAACTCGGTACAATTTGTGGTGTTATTTTGTACGATAACTGTTCTCCGCGTACGCAATTTTTGGTTGTGCAGTGCGATGCTGTGCGACGAAATTTCGCGAACGGTTAGTTGATGATGATGGCCGAATTAGCATTCCTAGTGTGTGTGGTGTTTACGTTTTCGTGTAAAGCCAAGAATCCGCCTTCCTATTGAATTGTTGTTGCAATTCATCCAGTAAGTTTTTTTTTTGACATATTGGTTTGTTTGTTATTTACATATTTATTTATTATTTTCTTTATTTATGAAATTTATGTTATTTACCATAGTTTAAGTTATTTATTTTTACATTTGAGTGTTTTATGTTGAAATATTTGTAAAAAAGGGATAAATGTTAAAGTGTTGTGTTGTGTTGAGTGGACAACGTTGAGTGTTCAGTGAAACATTTCAAGTGCCGTCGGGGTTTTGATTCTTCAATTCCCGTCGGCATTTTGGAATTTTGGAACTCTGCAACGTTGTCTGGCATGAATGTTGTGTTTTCTGTGGATATCGTTGAGTGTTCACTAAGAAGCTTCAAATTCCGTCGGGGTTTTGACTCTCCAATTCCCGTCGGCATTTTGGAGTTTCGGAACTCCACAGCGTTATCCGGAAATAATGATTTTGTGTGGTTTAGAGTGGACTGTATGTGTGTTGTGTTGTGTAGGGATAGCTAGGATAAAATAAGTTTATATCATTATATTTTATTAATTTAATAAATTGTTTTCAAAGAAAAGAAATGTCTTTAATTTTCCATTTGAGTTTATCAATGTTGTGTTGTGTCGTTTAAATGTTGTGTTGTGTTGTTTAAATGCTGTGTGGTGTTGTGTTGTTTAGGTATTGTGTTGTATTTCTCTTTCCTACTAAGTTTTCCGATTTCATTTCGTACGGTAACCACTTGAGCAAGTCCGTCTTTGCTTTCCGAGATGGTGTGACGAATGATTCGTCCGAATCGCGACTGCAACGGCGGTAGTTTTCGTCCTTGAAGAGAAGTAAGTGTCCGCGTCTGCTTCTGTCTTCCGTCTTGTCCACTTTGGGCGCTGTCTCATCCTGGGCCGACATTTTTCGCTCCACTTCTCCACGGCAGTGTCTCCTTGACGAATTTCGAAAAGTCTTGTGCCGATTGCGTCTACCTTTAGTGGACCTCTGTTTCTTTTTCCAGTTTGTGCCCGGCAGTTTCGAACAAAACGTTTGCAGTATACAAAATTGCGACGAAGCTTCGTGGTTTTGTTTGACTTCTTGAATACCGCATGCTTATGAATGAAAAAGTGGTGTGGTGTATCCAGTAAGGTATTCTTTTTGTCAACCTCTTGCATCTGACGAAGCTCCATGCATTCTTGTAAACACTTGGAAAGCTCCTTGTGCTGTGCGGGGTTTTTCTGGAACCTTCCTTCCAGTTGATGAAACCTACGTAAGGCACCTAACTTCGAGGCACCAAACCCAGGTTTACATTCCGGTCTATTGAATACCACATGGTGAGGAGTAAGTAAATGGTGTGGTGTGTCCAGTATGGTATTCGTCTCGTCAACCTCTTTCATCTGTTGAAGCTCCTTGTGTAGTGTGGGGGTTTCCTGGAATCTTCCTTCCAGTTGATGAAACCTACGTAAGGCACCTAACTTCGAGGCACCAAACCCAGGTTTACATCTGTCTTTAAATGGCAACGATACCTCATATCGTCCATCGTCCAATCCTGTTGTTGTGTTGATATTATTATTTTCACAAGTTTTCTCTTCCGCAGTTTTCTTAGTGTTGAACTCCTCCAGTTCCCAGGACCTTCGCAGCTGAGTGTCGTTATCAAGGACCTGTACGAAGCTATGGACAGGTTTTTTATTTTGTGAAATAACCTTCCCAAGGATAAGCCAACCTAACTCCGATTCCTGTGCGATTGGCGATCTTTCATCATCACCCCGTATAATGGATCCTAGTATAAACTCAGAGTAAACGTCAGCTCCCAGGAGAATATCAACAGTCGCAGGCTTGTCGAATTGTGGATCAGCTAACTTCAAACCTTGAATATGTTCCCAGTTGTGCAGAACTAGAGGCTTGGACGGCAAAAGACCAGTCAGGGACTTGAACACATAAGCTGGGGTATTTGTCTCGAAACGTGTTACCAGAGACCCAAAGGTAAGACTTACATACCGTTGACATGAACCACTGCTAACTTTTCCCAATCCAGATACCTGAATGATAGTTCGTCGCTGATGAAGCCCTAATAACTGGACAGCGGATTCAGTAATGAATGTTGCTTCAGATCCAGGATCGACCAGAGCCCTAAGATGATAATAATTTCCATTTGATGACCTAACTCGAACAACTGCTGTTGCCAGAAGAACACTTGGCTGATGTACTTCAGAAGAGGTTACTTTAGGTGGGTTAAATTTTGACCTTATATGAAATGTTTGTGTACCTGTTGTTATATTTTTATAATCCCTTGTAGGTTTAGAGCTGAGATTATCAACATGCAGCAGAGAATGGTGTGCCTGCTTGCAGTAATAGCAGCGCACACTGCTTTGACAATGGTTCGTCTTGTGACTGTACGCCAAACAGTTCCGACAAACCCCGATTCTGTCCACTGCCTTAGATCGTTCACAGATCTCCATGGCAATGAACTTCTGACAAGTTCGAAGGGAGTGCTGACCTCTACCACATACCTGGCATGCAAACTGCTTCTTCCCGACGTGCAACACCGTTTTCTTCTCGACCGCAACAGCCTTGTGTACAGAAGAACCGCTGACCTTGATGCCACTCGTTCCAGCTACTGCTTCCAAGGTTCGAAAACGTGTTTCCAGGAACTCTGTGAATTGCGTCAGTGTTGGCAACTCCTTCGAACTACCTAACTTCTCCTCCCACAAACGCTGAGTAAAAGCAGGTAATTTTTGCACCAGAATATAAATTAAAATATCATCCCAAGAACCAACCGGCAATCCTAAGTTTCCCAGAGCGTGGAAACATTCCTGGGATGTGTCCAATAGAGATTTGATGTTGCTTGCCGTCTCCTTCGTCAACTGCTGCTGCTCAAAAAAAAGTTGGAAATGAGCGTTTACCAACACTCGCTTGTGGTCGTATCTGGCGACAAGCAGTTCCCATGCTTTGTCATAATTGCCAGCATACAAACCTAAATGCTGCAACAAACGAGCAGCTTCACCTGTAAGAGACGACTTCAAGTAGTGAAGCTTTTGGATTTCACCCAGCCTTTTATTTGTGTGGACTAAAGACACAAATACATCGTGGAAAGCCCGCCACTTCGTGTACGAGCCCTCAAAATGTGGTATTTGAATTTGGGGTAATGAAAGCTCATTACAAGATCCACCTGTGGATTCACCTTCCACAATCTTCTCCTTGGATGCTAACTTGGCATTGTCGATAGCGTCGACCAATTCACCTCGGTAAGTGAAATATGTTTCTTGAAGCAGATCAAAAATGTCATCAAAATTTTCTTCTTCCAGACCTTCTTCAATTTCTCCTCGTCGAATCTTCGCTTGAAGACCAAGCGCATTCTTGAAGTTCCCTTCTAGAATAAGAAGACGACCTGACAGATAGCTGGCTGTACGACGTGATGCTCCAGTCTTTTTGAAGTTGGAGTGGTCACGAAGAATCTGCTCCAGAACACCTTTCTGATCTGCACCCGTGGACAATTTCGACATTTTTAAATGGTTTTTATTTGAAAATGTAATTAATTATAAACCAATAAGGGTGTATCAAGTATTTATTATTTTAATTTTATTAGATACAGTTTATTAAAATGATATTTAATTAAATATTTTATTTCAGCAACTTACGACCTTTGAATAACTTTGCCCAGCTGGTGACAGTTGAGGTTAAAGTTGAAATTAATTTTTTACACGGCGCGGGAAATGCGATTTCTGCAAAACCACCGAGAGAGTCTGTAAGTCTTAAAAGAAGAAAGACAAGGGGCAAGACACCGACCGCGAGGGAATCTGTGTATGTACTTTATGTTTTATATATATCTATATATATTTTTTATTTTTTGTACACTTGCACTTTGTTTTTGCACTTGCACTTGCACTTGCACTTTTTCTTTTTTATAATTTTTTAAAAAGTTTAAAATGTTAAATGTTTTGTATAGTCTCTAAGTATCTTATTTATATATATATATATGTATGTTTTGCACTTTTGAACCTTGCACTTTTTTCTTTTTTATATGTTTAAATGTATAATTTTATTCGGCTCGAAAAGGACCAAATGTTGGGGTGTGTAGGGTTTTTTCTGGGTTACTGTGTTATGTGTGGGGTAATGGGTTAAGAAAAATGCGGTTTTTAAATGAAACACGTCTTTTCTTTTTTAAGGTTAACAGCCAAGAGTATTTATTAGTCTTTTCCGGAAATTACTTCCATTTTCAACTTACAAACTGTCATACATAAATATTTGTACTAAATAACATATTTCCAATTCGTTACGTTACGTTTTCCTTGTTACATTAGATTAAGTTCAATTAATTTAACTGATTTAACATAGATTACAATTTTTAATACAAAAATTCAATAATTACTTTTACTAAACATATATGTATATTATTTTATATATTTTATTCACGAACAATACTTAATATAGTACCAACTTAGTAACTTCTTTTGAAATGTTCGAGACTTTCGGATATACCTTGATGATTTGAGTTCGAATGATACTCTCTTTTAATTTTTTCTTGGTGGCCTCTGGTTGTAATGTCTTTTAATATTGACTAACTAATTTAATAAGAGGTTTTGAAAAATTTGGAATAAACGGGCTGGACTGATGGAAATATATCATCGCCAGCAAAAAATAATTGTGTATCTTTTAGAATTTTGGTCTCAAACTTGTCGAATTGTAGAGGCTGAGTAGGTTCAATGCATCTCGAGAAGAAATTCTCCAGACGAGTCCTGAAACCACAAAATGGTCAACCGCCAACCCCAGACCTGTACTATTTTAATACAGAGCAAGGCTCCTGCATTGTCGGGTGGAGTTAAAACTGTGGCAGGCAATTGTGCACCATCCTCTAATTGCTAACGCAACGAGCCAAAAACAAAACTTTCAAAAAGTGGTAAGACTGTGACAGCCATGGTCCTATCGCTTCCACCACCCCTAGCAGTAGCAAGTTTGTGGCTACTAAAATTTCTCTCTTAAAGGAGGAATCAGGGATTCAGCTCTATATCAGACAATGAAATAATTCACGCATTATCAAAACCTTCGGATCCATTCCAGAGGTTGAGAGAAGTGCGGACATAAAAAGCAAGATTGAGTGGGCTAAAAATATCCTTAAAGACGGGTTATCCACAACTTCCAAAACGCTAAAGGACTCTTCCAAGCACCAGAGATCGTTAGAGAAAATTTTACCGGTTCCCAAGAAGACCAAAACCAATAACACCAAAATCCCTCTGGCCTTCCAACAGCACATCTTTGAGGTTTTTTAGCGAAGTCTTAAAAGATGCAATAACGATTGCGGTAATTTAAAAAATCTACACCGATGGATTGATAACACCTGAACGGTGGCAATTGGTCAATCTAAAGCCTAAGGGTTTATAAAACTTATGAGCTGGATGTTGACTCCCTCATGGAAAAGTCAATATATATTTATATCATAAAGTACACAATAATCTCACACATCATTATCATTAGTATTGGTACCGGGACATGAGGGTCACTATGGGAATAAAAAGTCCACCAGGCGAAGAAAAGGGCAGAAAGTTCATCTATTGGACCATGGCCATGTTTTGGGTTTAGTGATAACGACTTGAAATACTAAATACTCTTAAAACACAGGGCAAGATTATGCTCAATGAAATACTGTAATAAACCAGATTGTCTTACCTACTCAAAGAAAGTCATAAATTATAATAAAAAGAATTCCGAGGAGAAGGGCTACTCCTTTCCTTGTAATAAATATCTTTATAGATTGGGAAACCTCACCACAATACTTACCAGCTAACTATTCGGAACTGGCCCGTAGATGAGCAACAACAATATACAATATATTCCACGAGGAAGACCTGAAGGTGATTTCGCAGAAAGGGCTGATCCAATTCCTCGAAATATAAAACAACTATTCGAAGAAAGGAGCACAATGGACTAATCTGGCCTCAATGCAGAGGGGGCTTTGCCGTATCATCATATTACCATACCATAACTGGCTTCTTTTTTATCAAAAAGGGTGACAAATTTACTCTTTTTGCCCACAATTTCAAGAGTAGCGAAAACTTACCTGATGATGGGGAATGAGCTAACGACGATTTTGATGTTATTTATCGAACACATTGGTTCATGATATCATGATATCGGGAACAAGTAAATCTCGTCTTGTTAATTTGATTTCATTATCCTTGAGCAATAGCCCCCTGAACTGACTATATTTGGCCATTGTTTAAGCATGCTCATTAACATCAATGACTATTTGACAACCTGTATCCTCGAAAAGCCCCAGATGTCTTCTAGTAATGCCATAAGCTACATCTTATAGCAAAAGCATTCGTTGGATCTCAGTCAGATTCCACAAGAAAGTTAGGAGCAGTGTCCACTGATTCGCGCTTTGATTTTAAACGAACCCTTAAACGAATATTAATGCATTCATGAACTTTTACATTCAAAAGGTGGTTTGAAGGTGATTTCGGGGCCAAACAACCTATAGTTTCCTACATTTGGATAAGAGTAGGACCTTATTCGACAAGTCCGCAAAACCAATATTAAATGTATTTATAGGAGGCATGTATGTACCTACATATGTGAATCGGATTACAAAGTATCATTCCTCTTTAGGGTTCTCATTTAGAACTAAAACGGTGAAGATAGGAGTATATGTCCCGAAAATACTGAAATGTTAAAGTGACCCTAGGATTATGAGAAATCAAAATTAAACTTGCCAGTGACAAATCAAAATACCCAATTAATTTTGAACCTTTTATGTATAATGAACCCTCCAATTCCATTCTATTCGTAATGAGAAATTTATCTGGTGTCTGCATCTATTAACATACCCAGGGGGCCTCCAAGTTCATGGAACTACCCCACTTAAACACAGCAATCAAATTTAAATATGCCGATAGCCTTTTAATTCACCAAAAAAAATCTAAATTACCCTTCCTTTCCGAAATGATTATTGAAACTCAATTTCGATATAGATAGTCACGCGACAGCACTTAACAACTTCTCCCTCTGCTATCGCTTTGATCATTCAAAGATTGGTTTTAATGACAGAACCCCACTCAGCTCGTAATAATTCCATTGAGCGTCTCACCCCGACTACGAAGACAGACCGCACCTCAACTGGTTTGAATACCAACCATTCTGGACATCGTCCCGTGAATTGGAAAGTAATTTCAGCCAGGAAATTCGCAAAATTAATTTTACATCGCCTCCACCCCTTATTCAGTCAGTCAATTTAGTGTGCTAGTGTAACCCAAACACACCTCAATTAACCCCACATACAAATAGCCCCTGACCCCTACCCGACGGTAGAACTTTAAGTACAACACAATCAGCCCATGAAACACAAATAGACCTAACCGCACCTTTGAAGATGTAAACCAAAACCGTGGTTTCCGCTAGTACACCCTGCTCTTCCGCTTTAAACCCATTACCGAATAATTTCGGTCCCACAAATGGAACACACCTTAATCCAATGTACTCGCGGACCGCAAGGGCATTCGAAGGAGCTCAAAAATAAAAAAATATCACCCATCTCCATCTGTTTTTGACAGTCACGATTTATACAAATTTTCTGCACACAGAAGGGAACAGTACCCGTCTGTCGTTGTAAAGACTCTAAAGACTTCTTTTACTTTAGGCAGTGGCTCTCCCACATCACGAACAGACTTCCAAGGACACGCGAGCAGGACATAAATAATTCAAAATGTTTTTAACTCGCCTTAAAATAATAGACTCTGCGTATAAGTACTCATGCACATAGAGACGCACACCCATAATGTGACTAAATGTATCTACGACAGGGATCAGGAAACTTTGTTTTCATATTCAACGAAGGACATGAACAATTTACTTATTAGGTCGGCTTAAATGAATCACAAGCCAGGTGGATGTTATAAATCATTGACTCACCGTGAGGTAGGATATATGCATACATATATAATAATGTCTGCCAGAGTTGCCGACTTAAAGAGTGAAAACCAGATCCCAAGTATGTATGTATCCTGTCACATATAGGAAGAAGAGAGACTAGCATCAGGAGGTAGAGTAAGCAAATGTGCATACCATATATGACGTCAAATATGTATCTGAATATCAAATGGTTAAAAAAGGGATTTTACGATTGTGGCGGAAGATGTTTCATGCCAATATAATATTTGGAGATCGAGTTGCACTTTATTTCCTCCCTTTTTTTGTATGGGCCAACGAGGTGGAAGAACGTGCTCAAGAGGCAGCAGAAATTCATGCTGAAATTTTATTTGAAGTAACTTGTGTTCAGTATTAATTAATAAATATAATTAACTAATTAACATGTATATTTACATACCCTTCAATTGGCGGCCCTGCTTTGAATAACGTAACCATGTGCATGGATCCATCTGCCGCCTCGCCGCGACATATAACCGAGAAGACTATTCCGTGCTGGTACCATAATCACCATAGATTAAAGACGGCAATTGCCTTCCTCCTTACTCTTTTGACAATGCGCCAGAATGGCAGGAAGGGTAAAAGGCCTGTCACTTAAAGCGGTAACTAATAGCAGCCCACAAATTTTCCACTTATTCATTACTTACCCTGTGGCAAAAATTAAATTTCTTGTCGACACAAGTGCTGAAATTATTTATACACTGCCAACGAGACGAAGATAGTCAAAAATTTTAGTCATAGTCATTTTAGTTAGTTTGGAATTATGACGCAGTTTCCGATGGCCATTCGCAATCGCTGCCGTGAAACGAGCATTAGTTGGAGCGGACTTTTTACTCTACTTCAAGATGCTTGTGGACCTTAGGTACAAACTCCTTATCGACACCCAACATCAATCAAATCTTTTAGTAGTTTAACACGTGCGAGCTCGTTTTAGTTAATAAATATCTGTTGCAAATCAGCCCTTCATAGTGTGACTCATCATATCGTCACGAGAGGCCCACCGATATTTTCATCAGCAAGACGTCTATCGCCATAAATGCTAGAAATAGCTAAAGCTGAATTTCATGTCATGCTCGAACAACGAATCTGCTGACCATGCAAAAATCCACGAGCTAGTCCGTTACACATGTTTCTCAAGGGCAATGGAGACTGGCGCCATGCTGGGATTTCCTACGTTTAAGGGGAGAAGGTACCGAATAAGGTACATTTTTAAGGATTTCTTAGTCAGTGACAATTTATTTAATTAAAAAAAAAAATTATTGTCAGATAGAAACATCTGTAAGATGTACGAAAAATGTAAGGATAACCATAAGGATAAAATGATAGAAAAATAAAAGATTTCGTCATTCGTTTTTTTTTTTATTTATTAAGTCCAATGTAGGTAGGTATACTCTTATTTTTACACAATCAGTTCTTTTATTTTTCTATTTCGTCCATCGGCAAAACTGGTTCTGCAAAGAAATAAAAAAAAACCTTTGAGTTGGATAGCAAATAAAAGGAAGATAAATGCACTATCGTGTTTAAATACGAGATGAAAATTAAATATGGAAGACAGGTAATAGATTTGATGTGCAATAAGTACGACAATGGAACGCGTCATTTCGCCACACACGCCTATACCTACTCGGTTAAGGGGAACCGGCAATGCGACGCACACACGAAAGTGTACTCAATCTATCTCAAACTACAGACCTTAAGCGAACGAGTGGGACCGACGGCTATACTTATCTCACACACACAACATTGAGCGTAGCGGACACACACGACACAACTCAAGCGGGACAAGAGAATAAGCAACCGCCACACACGACTCGTTATCTTGCTTTAAGCCGATTTCAGGATATAGTCAGGATAAAGAGTCAAAACTACTACCACTACTACTATATATAGAAAAACAACTCAGTGAACAAACTCACCGTTCTAGATAAGTCTATTTATCTTTTTATTTTCTAGATATCCTTAATTTTTCTACTGACACTCTTTTTCCTTTATGCACATGCACTGTCGGTGAGATTCACATGCAATAAAAGCAAAATCAAACAGGAAAGGGGAAAATAACTACAGATAGTTATCTTCTTCTCATTGTTCGTCTTTTGTTAACTACGAGTAACTTACCGTTTTCTCTTACACATCTGAGAACTACAATATACAATTTTTTTTTCAAGATGAAGTTTTTGAAAATGGCATGCGAGCTTTATTTCATCTGTAACAAAAAATCGAAGTAGGTGCTGCCAAAAACATTGTTTCTCCTACTCCAAGCGCTTAAAACCCAAAAAAAAAATTAATTTTGCAAAAATTATAGAGATCAGAAAAAAAGTCCTTTTTTTACGAATTTGTTTAACCAATTTTTTTAATATGCACTGAAATTCATGTTTGAAGGCTAAAAGTGTCAAGAAGATTCCTCAAAATTATAGAACGATTGGACAGTTATTTTTTGAGTTATGTTGCATGCCGTTATGAAAAATGCATTTAAAATTAAAGATTTAAAGTTTTCGGATTCAAAAAAACGACAAAAACAACATAAAAAATTCCTTCTGATTCTTCGTAAAACTCATCTTGAGCTGCTCTTCCTTTTTACCGGATGGGTACCCAGTGCCACATACATATGTATGTATACATGTTTTCACGTTTATCCTGACAGACGAGAAAATTTTCTCTACACCTGATCTTGATCCATTGAGAGGTATGCGACATACAAAAGACAAAATGTCCATATGCTAAGTTTTGTTAACAAATTTTTTTTTTTTAGCCTTAAGTATACAAAATAAATAGTTCTAAGTAAAATGTAAATAAAGTCGAAAGACATAGATATAAGAATTTAGAGTAGCTTAGAGTGCCTGTGTGGGGCCAGTAAGTTAGTATAAGATTGTTAAGTAATTGTAAGCTAGCATTTAAGCATTTTTTGTTAGTATGTAAGAGTTAGTGTTAAGAAAATAAAATGCATTTAAAACTGAAAAAAAACTGACATACAAAAGACGACCATTATCACTACATTTTGAACATTGCAAAACGACGTTACCAAATTCGATTTTGCTCACTACATTGATAATACTCGTATTCTTATCGCTTCATGAAACCAAGAAGAGCATATCAACCATCTCTGTAAGGTTTTTGAACGTCTCCAGCGAAATGGTATGGTCATCAATGCAGACAAGTGCCATTTCGGAAAATCTGAAAAACGTTTTCTCGGCCATGCAGTTAGCGAAAGCGGAATAAAGCCTCTGCCAGAGAAAGTTGATGATATCCGAAACTTTAGACGCCCCGAAAAAGTGTGCAATCTCCTTCGTTTCCTTGCAACCATCAATTTTTTTCGCATTTTCATGCCGAAGCCTGTTGAGGGACTTCCATAAGGCTTTTATTAAATTGAATAATAGAATGATCACAGTAGAATTGAATGGACAGAGGGCACCATCAGTGCACTACAACCAGTGACAGAATCTTCCACCTTAATACGCCCAACCCGAAGTGCCAATTGTCTTTAATGTTAGATGGATCAGACATTGCCGTGGGTGCGGCTCTCCAGCAAAGAGAAGGAAAGCATCCCCACCATAAATTCGACTACATTAGCCAGTTTTCGAAGGACATTAAGTATGTTCCATGGGGAGGTAATGTTGTCGTCGATGCGTTACCTCACATCAACACCATTCCTTCCGATTATAACCTTTTATAACCTTTTACACGAAGCTCAACAGCAGGATACGGAGTTGTAGGGGCTACTTCGAAGCAATTTAAAGAGTTTCAAGTTAGAAGAATTTCCCATTACAGGAGATGAAAAATGCTTGGTGTACTGCCAACCAATCGAATTCCATTCGTCCCAAAGAGCCTTCAATACCACCCACAGGATGACTCACCCGAGCATACGTACATCATCTCGAATGGTAGCGGAAAGGTTTGCCTGGGAGAATCGTTATTGCAGGAGTTGGAATGATCGTGCTTGCAGTGTCAAAACGTAAATGTTGTACATATCCGTGGATCGAGTTTCAGCACACAAATGTCGATATCGTGCCTGATCATTATTGATAGGTTCTTGAAGTGGCCTAAGGCTATCCCGATCGAAGACATTTCACCCCAAACAGTCGGAGGCACTCTTTACGAGGCTTGCATATGTCGAATCGGAGTTGCACATCGCGTACCAACGGACCAAGGTCGACAATTTGAGAGTCCGCTGTTTTAGGAGCTGACGAAATTATTTCAATAGTACAGCTGCGAACGACACCGTATCACCTCCAATCCAATAGATTATTGACCGCTGGCATCGCGCACTTAAGTCAACGATCAAATGCTACAAATGGTTCGACATTATACTGACGGTACTACTGGGCCTTCGCACATTGTATAAGAGGAGCTGGGAGCAACCGTTTTTGAAATGGTACAAATATCGGTATTTCATTTCATTTTCCTTTCATTTATTGGTTTAGAACAAATAAGAACAAAAGTCCTTTATGGTACAAAATAGGGCCCGAAGGAACTACTCTCTTTAGGTAGTAATTTGGTTTAATTAGTAAATATATTAAAAATACTCGTAATCAAAAAGTATAAAAAAATGCATGTCTTTATCAAAAGATACAGTATATAATACGAGTAAATTAATTAATAATGTTAGCCAAGTCCATTCCATACCTCATCACACTTAGGTCTGTTTAGACCCATTCTTATTCCAAGTGGGGGTTTTGACACTGAGAGGGTCTAAGCCGTCTTGTTGCATCCGCGAATCTGAATGGAGATGTAAGTGATGGAGAAGATACTTCTGAAAGGTCGTTGAAGTAATAACTTCCCTAAGTTCCTTGCCTCAAATTACAGATGCTGGTACAGTGTCATAAAAAGTGGAGGGTATCCTCCCGCGAACCTCTGCAGAGGTCGTCGTCGTTAAGGCGCAGCTTTATTGCGTGCGCCCCAAGAAGACTATGGCCTGTAGGCAATGGAACATGCGTAGATGGTTCAGCTTTACTTTTCAAGAGAATCTTACTTGTTCTGTATGCTGCTGAGTTCCATGCATGTCTTGAGGTCTCGCGGGTTGGTTTTTCCGCCTTTCATTGGTTTTTATTTGTATTGTTCGCTCTCCTTGCATTCTCAGAGTGCAGAATGGAGGTTTGATACTTTGATCTGCAGTTTCCTTTCTAAGGAGGATCGTTTTCGAGCTAGCTTGTCTGCATGTTCATTGCCTGCCATACCTTTGTGATCGGGGACCCAAAATTTTGAGCTCTTATCGTGAAGAATTTTTTCAATCGTAGTGCCGTTTTCGTGCCTTTGCCTTGCTGGGTTAGGCTAAGTCTTTTGGGTTCAGATCGCTTCGAATATGAATGTCAAGCAGTTTTTTTTAAAGTTTTTGAGATGTATGATGTTAGACTTATGGGGCTGAGGTATTTTGGAAGGGTATGGTTGGGCTTACATACCTTGGGAATGAAAACTACCTTAATTTCCCTCCAGCATTTTGGCACATATCCAAATTGATGCTATTGCTAAATAATCTTTTTAGGAAGGAGACAAGATGACAAAAGAAGAAAAGAAGGAATAGATTAAAGACTAAAGGTTAGAGAATTGTAGTTCCCCGTATTGACTTTCCATCCGCAACAACCATTTGAAACAGATTTGTGAAATAACACTTAATAAGACGAACAGTACTATCGTTGAAACAAAAATACAGTTTCAATATCATTCAAAAAATGTCATGGTAATCGGCCTTTGAGAAGACGAGTAGGCAGAGTGATATAATGTTTATCATATTGGATTCTTATATCATCAAGCACTTTCACCACAGCTGTAGAACAGCTATGATATTGTAAGTTCGAAAACCTGACTGCACCGCTTTTTTTTTTTTTTTTTTTTATAATGAGCGCGCGCTCAAGGGGTTTGAGTACCCTTAAGGTGATTGTACACAGCGCGGGCAAGGGAAATTTAGGGAGGAAGAAAAGAGAGGTACCGATGTACATTGTTTTTAAATGTTTGCAAGTTATAACGACCAGGAAATACAGAGATCGGCAGGGCATTCCATAAGCGAGATGTACGGCTTAGGAACGAATCACGATATTTTAGAGTACGTCCGAAAATGGGCTTGAGGGTATACTGATGAGCATTCATAGCGAGACGGGTGTTACGGTTGAAAGTTTGAATGGGCGGAATGCTACTGGCGATTTCAGTGGAGCACTGGTGGTGGAAGTAGCGATAAAACAAAGTGAGACACGAGACATTTCGTCGGTGTTCGAGGGTGTCCATTGATTGACTGATATTAGTATCGTCAATAAGTTTTATCGCACGGTTTTGAATCCTATCTAGCAGGTGCAGAGATGTTTTAGGAGCACCTGACCAGATGTGGGAGTTGTACTCCAATTTTGGGCGGATGAATGCCTTATATATTGAGGCCAGATCAGAGGGGGTAAAATATTTCTTACATCGCTTGAGGAAACCTAGACATTTCGCAGCATTTTTGGCGACATCAAATATGTGGTCATTCCAACGTAAGTTGTCATTAACACACATACCGAGAATGGAAAGTTTTTCGGTTTCGACGATGCAAGTGCCATTCATAGATAATGGCTGGGTGTTTAAATTTCGCTTTAAAGACAGCAGACAGCATTGTGTTTTGGAAGCATTAAATTCCACTCTATTGATAGTTCCCCAATTGGTTATGCTGTTGATATCGGAATTTAATGAGCTTATCATACGCTGCCGTTCTCGTACTACAGCCGAAGAGCAGGGCCGTGAGTCCGGGAACGAATATGAAAAGCAGAGAGTACTGTCATCAGCAAAGGAATATATTGGATTAGAAGTAGCAGACAAGAGATCGTTAATGAAAATTAAAAAGAGTGTCGGTGACAGAACAGAGCCCTGGGGCACACCAGCATTTATTTTGTGAATATCAGACTTGAAACCGTCCAAGACAACTTGAATTGAACGTTCCGAAAGGTAATTTCTAATCCATTGAAGAAGAGAGTCGTCGATCCCAAATGCACGCATTTTCGACAAAAGAGCCTGATGCCAAACTCTGTCAAATGCCTTAGAAATATCAAGTGCAACTATCTTGCTTTCGCCAGATTGATGTACGCTTTGGTTCCACTTTTCGGTGAGACATGCCATCAAATCACCAGTGGACCTGTTGCTACGAAAACCGTACTGCCGGTCATTGAGAAGTTTTCGTGTTTCGAGATATTTCATGAGCTGACGATTAACAGTGTTTCCATGACCTTGGAAAGAAGGGACGTAAGTGCAATGGGTCTGTAGGAGGAGAGAGAAGATGATTCGCCTTTTTTAGGGACGGGCTGGACAAATGCTGTTTTCCATCTGCTCGGGAAGAGTCCTAAAGTGTAGGATTGATGAAAAAGCTTACGCAGTGGTTTTGCCAGCGAGGAAGAACACCTCTTCAGAAGAAGGGGAGATATACCATCTGGACCAGCGGATTTATGTATGTTGAGATTCTTAAGTACTCTTGCTACTACACGAGTGCGAAAGTAGATTCGTCCCATTGAAGATTCGACGCACTCAAGTGTAGGCGGAGACAAAGCACAATCTGGGAGTGTTGAGCTGGCCGCAAAGTGTGCAGCAAGCAGATTGGCCTTATCCAAAGAGCTGACAGCTGGAATGTCATTGTAAATGAGCGTTGGGATGGAGGATGAGGCGGAATTTCTAATGTTTTTGACGAACGACCAAAAATTTTTACTGCCTTTGGGACATTGCAGTATTTTTTGCCTCAGTTTTTGGTCGTATAGGAATTTCACACGCTTAAGAAAGGCGTTGCAGTCATTTCTGGCTCGTTTAAACTTTTTTCGGTTTTCCTCTGTCGGGTTGGTCTTGTAGGACCGAAAAAACATTTCTCTAACCCTGACGGCCTCTTTACAGCTCGAGTCGTACCATGCCTTTTCTTTTGGCTTGATACTCTTCATCCGATGAGGAATAAAGGATCTCATTCCAAAGAGAATGGTGTCTGTAATCATATCAGCAGCGGCATCCACGTCGTTATCGAGGAATCATAACGACCAGTTAAAATTCCTAAAGAAGCTGTTAAGACCGCTCCAGTTGGGTTTCTCGTATTGCCATACGGTTCTTTTAGGAATTTTTTCTCTAACTCTGTGGTCGGTGTACGAGAAATTAGCTGATATGACACAATGGTCCGACGAGCCTAGAGGGGAGAGCACATCAATGGTGTACTTATCAGGGTGAGAAGTTAAAAACAAGTCCAGGGTGTTGGCGGTATGACTATCAACGTCTGGTATTCGCGTGGGCTCATTTACAAGCTGCGTTAGGTTGTTTTCCGCAGCGAAGATCTCAACACACCGTCCTTCGGGTGTTGTCTGTCCAGAATGTCGAAGCCACCCAGAATTGTGTATATTGAAGTCGCCCGTAATAACGATTTCAGTATGAGGATACAGGGATACAATTCTTTGAATGGAGTCAGACAGCGCATCAAACTCGTTAAAGGTTGAATTGCTGTCCAGTTTGGGGCTTCTATAAATAAAGCAGTAGTGTATAATTTGCTTACGGAGATGGAATTTTATCCACATGAAGTTGAATTCCGGATTGGAACATGGATCACATTGTGGTGGAGTTTGGTAAGCTACATCACTACGCACATAAATGGCGAGACCGTGGTGAGAGAAGAATAATGGCACTAGTTCGTAGCCAGGTAGCTTCAGATCAGAATGATCTGAGAGGTGTGGGCGGGGATCTACCTGTGTTTCACTAAGTGCCAAAACAGCTGGTCTGTACTTACAGACGTGGACGTACGCAGAAAAGTGATTACTTTTTAGCCCGCGTATATTGGCTACGTCTACCCTGAATTCCCTAGTCATAATCACAGACAAACACAGAAAACACAAACACCGACGATACTAAGCAAGGCTGCGAAGTGGAAATTCTGACGTTGGTTTACCGAATCAAATTGTTGAAGGTGTTATGCCCTTACAACAATATGAAACAGTGCACCTACAAAATTTTCACTCACAACCCCGCTATCCATCAGTTGTTACATACACTCAGCCACTGCCCGTACCGTATGGTTAAATACAGTAACGGCAGTGACTGAGTGCAAGCAACAGTACTTCGACAAGGAGCGGGTGAGGTGGGATACCCGCACTGTGTGATATTCACTGTCACTGCACTTTTTTTTTGTTTTTGTATATATTTTTTTTTTGCACGCGCGCGCTTTTGTTCTTTTTTTTGTTTTTTTTTGCTGCACAGCACACAACAATATTGCGAGTGCACTGGTGGAGCTGTGCACTCGACGGTGGTCGACTCGGTACTCCTGATTTTAAATTAAAAATAATTGAG
Organism: Volucella bombylans; assembly: GCA_949129095.1. NCBI lineage: Eukaryota > Metazoa > Arthropoda > Insecta > Diptera > Syrphidae > Volucella > Volucella bombylans. The sequence continues at coordinate 327,612,655 of OX422140.1, forward strand.
GTGACTAGAAATCTGCTTTGTAAAAAGGCACCGCAAAATACTTATTGGGCGGAAGTCAGAAGTTGAAAGAGAGCTACTTTTTCTAGCGACAGGTTTTGCTTTAACTTCTCAACTTTAGTTGAGGACGTAATATAGAAGTTAAATATAAGAGAGCTTATAATATGGAGAAGTATTATTTTCACAAAACGTAAATTCAGTCCATAGTGAACAAGTAGAATCACTTCCACTTCGATAGTTACTTCAAACTCCAAATAGGATGGATGAGTAAACAAAAGGTGATTCTGGGGATAAACGATGAATTGTTGCAGTGATTTGGTGTAAAAGTATTGCATAACTCGTCAATATCAGGAATTTTTGAGTTTGTATTATTTTTACCGATTTCATTGGAGCGCAGAGCTTCTTAGGTATTAAGGTAACATTTACTTTAGAGAGAAAATACGTTTTTTCGCTCTTCTAGTAACAAACGAAAAGTAATTTCTAGCTTTAAAGAAAACTCCCCAGTTGTTAGCAGCAGGTCTTAGTTTCCATTTAGCGTATATTTTTGTATTATTTTCTGGACATATAATGAGGACTGTCATAATTAATTGCTGAATCGCGGACTTAAAAAGAGCTTTTAGAAGATTTGCGTAAGAAAATCAGTATTATAAGTGCAATTGGTCCCTGTCAAACGACAATTGATCCTATAGCAGCACCTTAGAACGATCTGATATAACCACTAAGTCAAGAAGACTCGAGGGCATCATGTCCAAAACGAGTTGCATGAGAGTTAACCACTAACCAGTTCACCACTAGACCACAGGAAGCAACAAATTTTGAACAAATCCCTGTTAAAGTCACCACAAGTAGTAAAAGTTCAAAAGAATGTGAAAATTGTAAAATGTTTAAAAACAATGAATCAAAATAATAATTACAGTTAACAACTATACTCGTAAACAAGTCTAAGGGGAGAATTTTACAATACGATATTCGGTATCATGACAAATTGATTTCTCCAAAATACTGCAAGTCAAACCAACCTTATGATAAATTGCAATCCCATCGCCATTTGTGTCGGTAATCCTATTATGCGGAACAACTGAATACCCAGGAATTCCATAAATTTCATTGTAGTCATTTTCTTCATCGAGTGTCTTAAACCACTTCTCATCAACACAAACAATATCAGCATCTGACTCAGAAAATTAAGTATACCAGGTGAGTTTTGTGTGCATCGTCATCGTGAAAATCTCGAAACAGTACACGCTTCCCAAAAACTTCATCTCATTCGTTTAAAACCATCGTTCATGTTTTTGTTCGGAATGATTTCGTAAAGTCACCATTATAAACACCGTATGATGATCTATATCGAATCCTGTTTTTTTTTTTTTTTTTTTTTTTTAAGAACTTAACACTCAGGTGAGTATGAATACACTCACAATGCCTCGGCATGTTTAAGTTTTTTTGGAAAATGGGATAAAGAGCGAACAAAAGATGTTTGGAGTCACTGGTGGCATCCAACATTTAATGAGGAGACTAAGTTGTTAGCGAAAATTGGCTTGTTGTTGTTTTCTAGTCAACTACTCATCTTACCTGATTTTAGTTGCCTGAAAAATAGAATGTATTTTGAGCGCAGGATTGAACACCGAACCGTCCGATTTGGAAGCCAATTCACTACAACTTGAGCTACGTTCACCCACGGGAATCCTCAAGCGCAAGGATAAATATTTTACTATTCACAATCAAGAAAAATAAGCCAACTTCTCAATCAATCTAAAATCAGCGTATATATAACAATCCGATGAGGAAAACTCTACAGTGCAGCACGGCTACTTGGTGGAAACATATGTAATATTGGAGGAAGGTCAAATTCAAAGAAATGTAATCATCACCGCGGCTGGTGGGGGAGTGGTGTGGCGGAAGGTGCTGCAGGCACTCACACCAGTTGTTTCATTTTACATCGTTTCGTCGAGCTGCTCCTCCCTTTTCTTGTATCTATCACCGAGGTGAAAGCACATGCCCACGAGAGAGCAGAAATTCCCGCGCTTACAATTTATTTTAAGTAAGTTGCGTTCAGTATTAATTAATAAATTTAGTTAACTATATAATTTAAATAATTCCCATGAAATGTAGTGGAAAAGTAAGGAGAAAACGACAAGAAGCACCTCTGCAGCCGAATATCGTTGATTTCAGGAGTTGAGACCCACCTGCCTCCTACAAATTCAGATCTGAACTTTAAAAATTTTCTGAGAAATATGACTCTTCCGCCAAGATTCTAACATACTTTTGCGATTTCAGACAACTATCCGGAAACGCAATGAGTAATTAGAAAAACGCTTTCGCTGACTGGAGACACCGCTCATGTTTTTTAAAAACATGGCAACGGATTGATGAAAGTAAAGCTTTTTAGAATTGTTACAAAAGAGGAAGGAAATAGTCTTTAATATGAGAAATAAAAATATGCCAATGCACCGGCTATAAACTCATAAGAAATAACAAGGAGGTGGGACTTTTTCATTACTTATATTGTTCAAAGGTAGCCGACGAATTTTGGTGGAGGTTATACTGTTAAAACTTTTAAACACTGATAAAATATGTACGACGACGGTTCTTTACAGCATTCGTGGCTGTGTCCAAATACACTATATCAGAAGAAGTTTTAAGAGAACTTATCTTCTCGAAAAACCAAAAAGATTCTATATAGAACCCTGATCTCCACAATTCTGCTTTACGATCCCCTTTTTGCCCTGGCCCGACTCCAGCCCAGAGGGACAACATCGTAGAAGACCTCATCTTATCATCTCAGTTTTTTTTTTTTTAATGGTGAAAGAGCAATTCTTGCTAACGAATAACGTACGCCGGATTCGGACCAACCAAACACTCACTAAAACCCTTCTTTTGCCGATTGGCTTTAAGTCACCCTGGAACCCCATTTAGCATTACTTTAGGTTGTAGCCACCTTTCGTGTTCTTCGATAGTAACGAGCTAGAACGTCCCTCAGCAATCCGAAGGGTACCATAATTTGTTATCGATGTACTTTTATTTAGACCTCCCATCACGGCTACTCGTTCTCGTGTTTTACTTTCACGACGGCGCACTATATCCTGCACTCGGTCTCCTCACGGAATCTTGTCGTTAAGACCCCAGAGGCATTTTTAAGCGCGGGAACTTGATTTTCGATTTTCTGAGCCCTAACGCTCGTGACGTCACCCGTTTCTCTCTCCATCGAGATGTATACCCTACTACTACTACTACTACTACTACTACTACTAGTTCTACCAACGGCCTGCTTCGGTGACGACAGTGGCGAACTTATTACGACTATCTTATGCAGTCATATGATGTTCCACTAGAATTCCGTCCGAATGCTAGCTTGGGATTTATCTTTTTTTTGGGGGACTAAGTAAATAATGCCAAAGTGCCATTCAGAGGACGACGGCGTCAATGCATTAAAGCGCATAACTCTGATCGTCATATCAGCCTTGGCCCGAAAAAAGTCTAGTTGTTAATATGCGTCGATGATATTGGTATCTTCCAAATTAATTGGCTTAAAATGCATCAAAAAGTACTGAATTATCCCCATTCACTCAGGTATCAAAAAAAATTATTAATCAAGTCAAGACTTGGTGCCCAATTTGCAGGTTATTCCACTAAACAGTGACTTTAATTAAGCGATGGTTTGAGTTCCTTTATAGTACGCAGCGCCGTCCTGCTGAACCCACATCTCGTTTGGGTCAATGTCACCTATATGTTGGAAGGAATTTTCGTTGAAAATTGTCCGGTAATGATCTCGGGTTTTTTTAGTTCTATTCGATTATATACCTATGCCAATCGTTGCATATCATAACAGTTCCATCATATCTGTGGGACTAGTACAGTTGCAACACATCGGCAACCTTGATTTCAACTACGGAAACTTTTCAAAAATAATACCCTTCAAGTATGTGGAGATGTGCACCCTTATTTGGCATTCAGTTGGAAGCAACTTTACCATAAGCACACCACGTTCAATCCAAGTAGCAGGTGCACATTCATACACATACGAACACCCATCCGATGGGTACGTGCAAACAGGTGTTGATGGTCCTACTTCTATTAAAGGATTCACAGACGATCAGGCTGATGTCTTGTTGTGCTGTCTCTTTGAAAAACATGGTACGCAGGTGTAAAATTGCCGAAAATGCATTGTTCTTACTACAAAATCCGACAGTCGAATTCAATGCAACCTTGCTGCTACACATGTTATTTCTTCTTTTTTTGCATGAAAGTGAAGCACACAAAAAATCCCTGCGATGCAATCTTTGGAGTCACATGTACTGTCAATTTGCCAAAGAAGACAATGGTATCGGATGAATGTGAAATGTCTTTGCTTATAAGTGTATCCTGACGATGTAATATGTCTATAATCTGAGGATTCCAGAAAGTATATTGCTTTCAAGTAAATTCGTTTGAATACACAGTGTTAGGAGAAAACTCTTTATCGATGAAAGAAGGGTTTTTGTTCCGTTTTATTTTTATCTTTTATAATGACAAGGATAAGAGGAATCAACTTTGCCTGATTCTTAGAAGTCTACAAAGTAAACACACTTCATTGCACTCACAGTTGGTGATATAGAATTTTTTTTCCAAATGAATCAATTGTTTGAGATCGAGATATTTTCATAAAGGATAACAACAAATTTTAGGAACTTTTAAATAAAATCATATCTCTCTATTAGAGTAGCTTATAGAAAACGAAAACCAAATCCAGATTGTTGGAGGATATGGAAGTAAGTAAGGAGAGTTTACGGGTTTTAGAAACTGAATGGTTTGGGTAGGTTTGTCAATTATTTTAAGAAATCAAACACATGACTCGGAGATATTATTTATATAAAAAAATATGTTCATAATTTATATTGGTACTTGTGACTAAAAGTATGAAACTCAATTTCTGCGAGGCGTCTCTGCTGCAGACGTAAAATAGTGTTCGCACTTGAGTCCTTCTCTTTCATCAGGATGGCGGCGGAGGAATCCCATATAAGGATCAACGGAATCCACTGACTTTGTCGGTTCGAGCTACCTGATGCGAAATATAACTATTTCGATGTATTTGACGCCCAGATCTAAATAGTGTTTTATGGTTGTGTCTGGACCCTGGAGTAGGGATGGCGGTGCAAGAAACCTGAAAAGGGAACGGCGGGTCTTATAACCTCAACGATGCTACTCTCACCGGCATGTTTAGCTCAACCTCTTGTCCAGGGATTTTATTATGAGCCTGGTCCTCCAGGTTAAGAGTTGTTCATTGGGGTATCTTCCCCACCGTGGAAAAAGAAAACTGTTCTGATACGGATGGATATAATGTTGACGAACCCAGCAAACGTTTTCAGGACAACGAATTTCGGCATTATATATGGAATGTTAAGAATCTTAACAGACAACATGGTGCAGGACAACCCGCCCAAAGCTGCTATAAAACAGATACCGCAATCCAAGAAGTGCGATGGAACGAGCCGAGCAAAACGCATGTAAAAAACTACGACACCTACTGCGGCGACTGCTACAAAGAAGGAAGAGGACGCTTATTCTGATGTAGAGTTACTACTCGAGTGAGACTTAGACAAAGAGTCGTTTGACATGTAAGCGAACTCGTCATAAAAATCCGTTTCAATTCGATGACCTCCTACACCGAATACATGCTCCGTACCTCAACTGTTACCCAGTTTATCCGACAGCTCAATGTGCGTCGAAGCAATCTGCATTAGTTCAATGCCGGTGTTTTTTGAAATTATCCAAAATGAGCGAGAGAAAATTAAGAAAAGTTTAACAAACAGCTAATTGAACTGACACTTGACACTAACACTGATACATTGTTCTTATTTCTTTGTCTTTCCAAATATTTCGTTTGCAATCCCACATTTTAAATACACAACTGATTGCCTGCCCGATAATGGAAGAATACATTGTTCTTATTTCTTTGTCTATCCAAATATTTCGTTTGCAATCCTACATTTTAAATACACAACTAATATCTGACCGATGATGACAAAATGATGAGAGCGCGAGAAAGTAAAATGTTTCTATACAATTTGAAAATGTTTATATGATATTTCAATGCGGTTTGAAGTGATGTTTATATGAACCAATGCGTATTGCTTCAACGCACATTGAGCTGTCGTATAAAAAAAGAAGTCCATATATATATTACGGTTGTATTCCGTAGGTGGAATCAATTTTGTTAGCAATTAATAAGTTTAATTTCTTAGGACTCAAAAAGGATAAAAAACGAATAAAAAAACTAAAGCTCAAGCCAAATCTTTCCATCACACCACACAAAAGAAAACATGTTTTTTTACAAAAACAAATTAATAGTGACTTCGGCATTGAATGTCTGAGAGTAGGTGAAAGAAAAGAAAGAACGAGATATCCCACTGCGTTATACTCGTATACTGTCTCAATACGTTTAAGCCAAAAATTCTCTGTATAAACAGCCGATTGATGCCCAATTGTGTGGCATGCCATCTGGTCGATACTCCGGGATTTTCAGCACAAGGGCTGCTCCGGGGCCGAGGGGTTAAACGGTAGTTCAGACGACCGGGAAACCTACGCCTAAATTCACGCTGCACCAACACCACCGACGATTTATTCCGCAAAAAAATCGAAGCAATTGACACCCGGTAAAGTGCTTTCAGCGCCCCTTCGTGGCATTTTTTTTACCTCCACGGCTGGACAGATTTTGGCCGGGAGCAAAATCATATGTAAAGTTTAATTTCGGTGTGGAACAAAATAAATAAATTAGTTAAAGAATTTATTTTTGTCTGGTAAGAATAAAGTTGAAATGTCGAGAAAAAATACGCGAGTTTCGAAATAAGTCCTTGTGAAGTGTTTAAATGGGTTAATTTAAATAGAATCATGCTTAAAAAAATGTAAACAAAGCACTTGTGAAACACGAAGAAGTTGTTGTGTTGTTACTTTTCCGTTAAATATTTAGTGAATACTGTGTAATATAGTGCCTTTTTGTTAACTATATGGTTAAACAAATCAATAAAATAGTGAAATGCTGCTGAAAATTCGTATAGTTGGAATACTACACATGTGTATGTATATGCATATACTCATAGCAAAATATTTTAAAAGGATTATTTCGTTTGGTGAAAGTGAAAGAATACTTAAAGCTGGTTGCAATTACTCTCTTGCACTTGATCCTGCTTCAATTATAACTTAAGAACCAAGCCAATTTCGACCAACTTTTCATTTTCACCAACTGAAATATTCCCGTTGAAATAATATTGCTGCAACATTAATAAGATTCCATTTATAAAAATTCTAAGTTGCATTTCACTGTCTTTATTGACTTGTTTAACAATATATTAAATAAACACTTTATATTATTCACTACGAACTTAATATTGAATAAAAAAATAACAAGAAAAACAATTTCTTCGCGTTTAACAAATGCTTTGTTTACATTTTTTTAAGCACGGTTCTATTTAAACTATCCCATCTAAACACTTCACAAGCACTTATTTCGAAACTCGCGTATGTTTTCTCGACATTTTAACCCAACACGTATTTGAAAACAAAAATTTCTTTAACAAAATTAATAATATTATTCCGTGCCGAATTTTCACTTTTCATACGAATTTGTTCCCACCAACGATCTGTCAGAAATTTATATAGTAGTTTTAAAAATCTCCTTTGTGAGATCTGGGTAATACTTATTCACTTTGCAGCAATGTCAGGAGTTTGGCTACTATCCCCCTTCTCAATACATACTCAATGTTTTTTACTTCAGCATCACCGAGACTACATAATATGCATCCTCTTGAAATTCGTAATTTAAAAACATATTCTTCTTTCGTTAGAGAAGTTAGGAACTGGCTATTTAATTTTCATGAAATAATTCACCTCTTAACGATTGTTATTTAACTAAACTAATATTGTCCTTCACAAATTGACTTTCTAAATATTCTGTGATTGTTAATTATTTCAAAATGACAACACAACTTTATTTTTATTTTTGTTTGTACTTCTTGTCAGTAGATATGTATCTATTATATACTCGTACCGGTATACATTTACCATACCAACTTGGATGCATTAGATACTGGTTTATCTACGAGTATATACTGCAATCTTTGCCACATTATTAACAATTTAAAACATTTAGAATTGTCTATCATGTTGTATTTTCTCTTACTTTTATAAAATTGGAATGAAGCCGTGTTTGTACATAGAAGATATTTTCAAGAGAACTCTTGGGTTATGTTGTGTTGATGTGTCTATACCCAAATCAATTGTTTTAGAATTTTCATTTGTTTGTCCGTTTGTCCGAGCAGCACAAAAAAACTACTGCACCGATTCTAACAAAGTTTACACTGCTCGACAAGCCATTTCTCAATTTAAAAGCTGCGATCGGTTGAATAGAGTCGGAATTACAATGAAAGAAACAATTCAAATGCAAAAAATATAAACATATAGTATACATAAATAAACACGAGCATGCACGCTCATTCACAAAAAAAAAACTAAAGAAAAATAATAACAAAACAGGATTTTGTTTTCAATGCTCATTGTTGTATCATGGGTTTCATTAGTCTTTGCTGGGTTGTAATTATTGTAATTTTGCAAGTTAAATAAATCTGCTAATAGTATTAAGCGTTTTTAAAGAAATGAGCGATACCTTAAAAGTTTTGTTATGTTTATCTGTGATGTGATATGCAAATATAAAGCAACATTAAAACTTTTCAATAGTTTGACCCCTATGCGGAATAACGGGGTGATTTATGAATTTAATTAAAAGTGTCCGGCTACCGTGCGCATGAGCTGAAGCTTAAAATTGAGGCATTCATAGTGCTCATGCGCAACTTGGATCCCCCGAAACTATGCCATGCGACTCCGCATCAAAAAACAATCAAGGAATGTCAAAGAAGTCACGATGATGTGGCCGCGGATTCCGCTTATTCCTTTTAATATTCCTTTCCAGTTCAACAACTCCAATTCCCTGTCGCCGGACACAAGAGGCGGTTGGAGTAGACTTCCGAACGCTTTGCTTCGCCCACAGGCAACTCTACGTCGCATGTTCGATGGTCTGGGGCGCTTCGAACCTGATCATTAACGCTCCCGAGAACCAAAGAAGTAATTCATCATACAGAGAGGCCTTGATTTGAAATTAATCACGTACCGTTTGTTTTCACAATGTAACCTGCTGTTAGTGACGCAAAACCAGGAACCAACGAATTAAAAATACTAATTTATAGATTCAATAAAATTAGTTAAATATTTACTTTGGATTTACCTTAGTAGAACATGAAATAATTTTTTTTAAGAGGATATGAGAACTCCTTAAACTGAAACCATACCTCTCATACGATTTTAGTTGCCTGAAAAAATGTTTGTCTTTCGAGCCCCGTCGAGCTTGAATGCATATTGAACCGTCCGACTGGGAATTCAATACACTACCACTTGCCCCACGGCCACCCACTAAAAGTCTTATTCATTAAAAGCGTATGTAGTACTTTGTGTGTTATTATTCGGTTATAAGCTAGTATACGATAAAATAAAAGAATTAAAAAAGAGAACGCTAAAAATCTTTGCCGAACGCGTTTCCATCAAGCTCTCTCAAAATCATAACCTCCATACACAAACTGTAGAACACCAATATGAATGAGATATTAGAGAAGCTTCTTCTGATTTGCTTGGTTTTTCAAGAGCCACTGCATAGAACCTCTTGGTTAACGATGAACGTCGGTAGGTACTTTCAAGCCGAACAAGAAGCATACAAACCTGCGCTGCATCGAAGTGCAATAGCTGCTCATGGGCGCTACAAGCGGAAAATAAGAGATGAGCTCAAGAAACGTGCGATCAATGTTATTCGAATGTTTTATCAGAGAACTAAATGAACATGCCAGGGCCTCAAAGCTTTTTAAGCCAGAGGAGATTACCTTGTTGGGAACTGTAACAACTGTACATATGGTTACATGTCATGTCCGAAGTATGGAATCTAAACACTGTTTTTGGTTCATAAAAGGAACAAAAGGCACCCTTTTGTCGGAAATAAGTCTCCAAAACATCGCCTACCGGATGTTTTCTGCCGTTTATGTGTGCACATGAGACTATTCATGAACAATGTGATTGTCCATATCAGTACATTTTCAGGTCAGGAAAATCCACCATCGATCAACACAACCACTACTACTACCACAAATCTTACAAAAGACCCAAGAATTTCAGATCGACACTTAACATCTACTCGTATTTGTCGACTTCAAATCCGCATATGATAGCGTGCTGTACAAGCTATACGACTCCATGTCTAGTTTAGACATACCTTCCAAGCTCGCCATGATATGTAGGATGAATTCGAAAGATTCTCGCTCTTCTACTAAGGTCGGCAATGAATTTAAAGATACCTTTAATGACAAGAACTGTTTAACACAAGGTGACGTGCTGTTATGTGTCTTTTTGAACACCGCCCTAGAAAGAATCGTGCAATACCTAGTGGCCAACAAAAGAGGCACGATCTTTCCGCGCAATTACTTGCGTACTCGGATGACATTGACGTAATTGGGTGAGCTCAGCGAGCCGCCAATGAAACTTTCGTGAGTGCTGATGTGGGAGCGGCCAAAATTGGTCTGAATATAAACGAGTGCAAAACAAATATATATAATATCATCAGAAACGGACGTACATCACATTAGATTTAGCCAGGGCGTCAGTATCGTCTTATGGCTTGGACCTTTTAAAAGCCGATGAATAAGCGCTTGCCCGTTTCAAGAGAAAGATATTGCGTTCTATTTATGGTCCCGTTTGTATTTGTGGGGAATAGAGCGAAAGATTCAAACAGGAACTTTACGCGCTGTACAGCGACATCGGTCTATCCAGGGGTGAGCGCATTGAACATCTGAGATGGCTTTGCCATTTTGAGTGATTATTCGCCACAGCTCTGGCTCAAAGAGGAGTCTGAGAACTACGACCTGACGGGACTGGTTCATTTGTAGCAGTACTCTTCAACGATTTCACAGGGGAGTAAGTATATGCTACGTACTACCTTGTTGTTTAAATATCGCGTCAGTGAGTGCATCAACTCCAGTATTAGTATTCGTTAGTTTTGATATCACTATCCAGGCCTCTTCTGGGTCGGGTAGACGGAGTTGTTGTCGAAATGGAATATCTCATCTGCGTCATATAACAATAATTGGCCTGTAAAAGTAACTCTTCAGTATCGACTCTGATCGAAATTTGCCTGCTATCGCTGCATGCTTCTGTTGTTTCCATCATCACTTCTACAGTATTACCTCCTCTTGGTCTCGATAGAGGGCTTCTTTTCTTTTATGAGAACCTAGTATCTGCCAATCATCTTTCCTTGTAACGAGATTCTACTCGATTTGTTCGTTGACATTTTTTTCAAACTAGCAATTTCTAAGAGAACTTTTCCGGTATTTTGGAGCCCGGTATATTCGCATACGAATAAAGTGGTAGTCGAAGAAAAGGTTTGATTCTTGGAATGTTCATATATTCACAACATTTGAACTGAACATTGAGGAGATTGCAATACAATCTAGTTGATATATTGTTTTCTGATTAAGAGACATGATTGTGTTTTAAAACTTCATCTTAAAAGTTGACAGTTCCGCATTTAAATTGCCACTCTTTATGCTGTCGACGGTAATCACAATACGAGGCATCACAGTTGATAGTGTTATTTTTACAATACCTATTCCTTTGCACTTCTTGAAATACAGCGTTATCGACTTTGAAGTTTGATTCGCTTATTTATAATTTAAAAATTATTCTTCTCAACATTACCTATTGAGGTTCCAAACATATGTGGTACGTGCATAGCTGAACATTTTAATCCGTTCACAATTTGCGGCTTCAAATTTGGAGGCTCAGAGGCCAATAGCCCATTACCGCGGTAAGAGCGATGTCTTTATTTCGCAAGCTCGTCCAGCGAGACAATAGTGCACGCTCCTGAAGGTTAGATTTTATGAATGGATATCTCACACGGCTACGAAATCTGAGCTACGGCATATACAAAAGCTTATCCATCCCTATATATGTTAAGCTCTTAATATTATATATTTTTCAGTTTTTTTGAAAATTTTTTAACCGACCTCTCCATTTGACTGAATTATAATTGTTATACTATTGATTGATTTGTATTAAAGCTGATTCTCAGGCAATATTGAAAATATAGAACAACCTCATATCGATAAATGTCGCCTATATTACCTTGTCAGACGTGCTTTACATTTTTGCAATTCTGGATTTATTCCGGGAGAGCTATTTGTGCTTAGATTATATCGTTAGATCACATTCACGTTCATTTGGCTATTTTAAGCTTCGGAACTATGTGGTATAGCGGATTCAAAGCGGGTTAGAATACGAACTGCAATATTTAGTCATTAAGCAAGGTTGCTTAACTATAAAAAAAAACAGTTTATCCATTACAACTAATTAAAACTTGAAGTGGAACCCTTACCGTTGTATTCCTTACAGAACCTGTCATTATTCCGTAAATTAACTAGATGAAAAAATCGGAATAGCAGCTGAGATCGGCTTACATAAGACTTCTGTAGTTCGTTGTAATAGATTTCCTTATAACCATCAATGGTTACCCAAATCTTAATCATTCGCCTACCTCTTTTTATACTAAAAGATAATATAATCCCCACCCTCTTAAAACTACAGAACAATTCGATTTCGTTGTGATTTTCACTGCCCAAAAGTGACTGTATCCTGTGCTGGCCTGTGTACTCTCGCTTCTTTTCATTCCTCTTACGTTCCAGCCATGGCAATACTGCTGCTATCCATTTGCCAGAAGATAATTAACATTCAGCACAGAGACTCTTTTACTGGTCACTGTCTGTGAATGTGATTCCCATACACAATGAGTTGAGAATGGCATACGGAGCCATCCCGGCAACTATCTGACAGACCAAACGGTTTTGTTGACAACTTGACACCATGCAAGAACAACTACGAACAGAGAAAATCAGATTAAGTACCGAGATTCTCGAGACTTTTCCGGTTTTCATTCCAAAGTATCTGAGAAGGACAGTAATCACGCCATTCACTTCATCCAGCGCGTCCGTTGATTTTCATTTAAGTTGCCTCTTCAAAGGATGAAACACTTCTTGAAGGCGAACAAAAATACGAACACGACCGACGCGACGAAAGAACCAGAACTCTGAAAGAGATGATTTACTCTCCGATATCGTTGGCAACAATTTTTATTGTCTGACACAAGAGTTGGTCTATAGCTTCAGGCTTTGGTCTTGATGCTCCAGGAATTATGACATACTGACGCACACATTCACACACTACAGACCATACGTAAACGTTTTCAAATTAAGATTTGTTATCCTTTTTCTTAATAATGTCGCTGTTGGTGCGGTGGTGGAGTCTGGAGGAGTCGACTATAATAGCTTCAACAGAGGTTCGTTTATGGCCATTTGGTTTCTTTATGCCACCCTCCTCACCACTACCCATACGCTTGTCTCATCTTGTACCTCTGGTTTAGGGGGAAAGATGTAATTGCAGCACCGTTATGTATGGGTTTTGATGCCTTTGCCATCGGTTCTTCTGGATGAATCCTACAACACCATAAGATTCCTTCGAAGATTTATCGCAAGCAAAAGGTCGGCACAGCGCAATATCCTTATATATATCGGAGGTTATCGCTATCTGCGGTTTCAATGCGGCACCGCTTGGTATTTTACGGATTTCTTTATTAACTTTTCGGATTGAGTAATATGTTTTCGAATAAATGGGGCGGACGAAAGCCAGGCAAATTAAGGCAAGGCATGGCAAAGCAATGCCAGGCCAAACCTATCTGTCACGTTGCGTATATAGAAATTAAATGGGAACAGAAGGTTGCGATATTAAAATGAGATGTCATTCGGAACTCATTAAGTGATGACTCAAAGGCTCGAACCTATTGTTGGTGGGAAGAAATATCCTTGAACATACCAGTACGCTATATGAACATCCAGAGCAAGCTGCTGACCCATCAGAGCACATGTGTGCTCTATTGTTTTGGATGGTGTTATTATTGAGTAACCGAGTAATTATCACGTTACTCAACGCCAACATGGTTATTATAGTGGTAGCACTAAAGTGAAACCACCCTAGAAAGCCGTTTCACTTTTAGGTGTGCCCTTAGGTCGGTTATTGTTCAGAGAATTCTCTGATAACTTTCGTTCGTGGTAACAGTGCGGCTGTTCAGAGTATCCGAAACACATTTATGAAGTATGAAAGGTTAGTAATTAATTGCGGGAGAGTTATGTTTTTTAAGATACTGGAAAATGCGGAAAACATTGTAGGGAGTTTGATTTATTTCTAAGGGAGATTAATAGATAGTTATATGGAAAATATTGAATCAACTTGGAATTGCTGTTTTTGTAGAGAGCTCAGCAATATAGAGATCCGATTTCAATCCCTTTACTATACATCATGAAGAAAAAAAAAAAGAGGTTCAGCATAGTGTTAGTTGTGACTGCCGAGATCACATTGACGCATCTTACTCAATAGTGAAACCCACGAAGTTTTGTTACATTGGAATGCAAATTCGTAAAGCTTATGGAAAGCTGTGTAAAGTGATAGCCTCTGAAATTTCATAATGCAAAGAGAATTATTCTGTTAATAAATTTTATAGGTGTAAAGGTGACCTTAAATCACGGTCCTGTGTAAAATTTGAGGAGAGTAACGTAAGTAACCGGACTGATATGGCCAATGTCAGCAGTTTCGGTTTTTTTTCAGTTTTTATGCGTTTTTATTTTTTAACTTAAATTACTCTTATATGCTAAACAAAAAAACGCTTAAATTACTTACAAATAATCTTATTCTAACTTACTGGCCCCATGCGGGCACTCTAAGTTGAACCTAACACTTAAACTATGTCTTTCGACGAATCTTACAGTCTACTTTTATTTCTATTTTTACATTTATTAATACTAAAACTAAGAAAATAAATTTTAATCAATAACTTAGTATATCGAAATTTTTTTAATTTTGTGTAAAACTTAAAACTAAAAGCTTACAAACAACCTAAAAACAAATCTTAATCTACTTAACCTACTTACATCTAACACAAACATAGATATACATAAATATATATATACATAATATGTATATACATAATATATAAATACATGCATATATATATTTTTTTTCATTTTTTTTTATTCTTTATTTTTTTTGGTTTTTATATATATATTTTTTCTTAATATCTAACTTAAACCTACATAAAACTATGTAAGCCGGCCATGGCTAAAACAAAAAAAAATTAGGCTGATCCACTTTGCTTCACATGAAGCTACATATCACTGAAGGAGTTCGACGACGAAGCATCCTCCCCTTCAACAAGCCACCAAAAGTTTTGGTGCTGTCGAGCAACATCCCTCATGTCGCGACTCCCTACCACCCTACTGAACCGGAGACGCTCCCCACTGCTGGGTGCGACGTCTCTGTCGTAGTTGAGTCGCCTGTCCGCAGCTGTTCGAGCGACATGGAAGATTAGCGGCACCGCCAATCTGTTCTAGATCAGACCTTTGCTATCTAGATAGAGCAACGCTTCTGGAGGAATAAAGCCGTCAAAGCGAACTCTCTCATGATACATATAATTGGGGTAGAAAGCCCTGGAAATCAGGTTGTTCGATGAGGTCATTGCTCTTGCAACTTAATGACGAAATTGTCCACTCTTATTAGGTTCGCCCTATTGTACAAGAAATCATTAGGATAGAATTTTATGTACTAAGACTCTGGTGTTCTGTATAAGCGGAGACAAGTCCTGAGACAAGCCTTTTCCAATAAACTTGCTCTTACGTCGAACCACACGGGAATCCAAACACAAGCATAGGCCTGATAAGGGCCATGTAGCAGATTACCTTCACCCTCGCATCGAGTTGGCTGTTATAAAACAATCTCTTTGTAAGGGCAAAAGCACCTTTGGCTCTGGCCAGAGCAAAATCTATATGTTTGTTAAAATACAGATATTGATCTAGCCAGATTCCAAGGTATCTGACTACATTTCGACAAGCAAGAGGCTGTCCGACGATAGAAAACTTTCGCCAATTCTTTCTGGTATCCCTAGAGACCCCAGACAAAGGCGTCCTAAAAAAAAATGGTGTCCGACTTCTGAAAATTGATTTTCAACTTCCAGTCATCGCAATATCGCTTAATTTTATCGAAGTCACGTTGCAAGGTGTATTAATGACCTCAATCTTTGGACCTGTTCTGTACGCGATTAAGTCGTCTGCGTACGCTATGGCATGGTGAAGTGAACCTATCAGATCACTTGTGTAAATGTTGAACAGGATCGGCGAATTTACCGCACCTTGTTGCAGGCCGTTTTTAATGTTAAAAGTTCCAGCAGAAGTCACATCGCCATTCTTGGCGATGAACTGTCTACTGGAGAGCATATCAAAAAGAATATACAGCAGTGGTTTACTAATGCCCAACCTGTCCAGCTTGAAAAAGAGTCCGTCTAACCATACGGTATCGAAGGCTTTCTCCAAGTCAATCAGGCAGGCAGCAGTGCACTGGTTCTTGCCTTTGTTCCATTGGCTATCAGAAACCAGTTTAGACTCAGCATGAATGATATCATGCCCCACCTTGAAACCGAACTGATTATTCGGAACTATATGTTTGTCCTCAAACCACTTAGTCAGGACTCTATTGATCACCTTCTCGAAAACCTTACTGATGCTTGGAAGAAGACTGATCGAGCGGAGATTCGCCGGATTGGAAGTGTCTTTATCCCTTTTGGGGATGGGATGTACCACCGCAGTTTTCCAATGCGCTGGATAATGTGCGTTATTCATTGCATTATTAAACAGGGTGGTATAAATGTCCACCGCTTCTAGAGGGAGATGTCGAAGCACAATGTTCGGTATTTCATCGGTTCCCGCTGATTTCTTACTTCTAAGCGATTCGAAGATCGTTTGGAGCTCTTCCTTCGAAATGAACGGGGGTAGTACCCTATCGTTGGCGATGACATTATTTGCCATATTTTCGTCACTGAACTGGGTGAAACCCGAGCTCTCGAATCGCCAATTCACTATTTCATTTCGAAGGCAGAAATTGTGCACAAGGACTCGACCTTCCAGGTCGTGGTTCGGGCCAATAACGTCGTTCGCCTTGTACATTTCCTGGAAAGTCGCTCCTATAGCCTGTACCTTCTCCTGCGGATCCTCGATCACAAAGAGGTTGTCATCATCAACGGCCTCACTTGGATCGATTCCTGCTGCTACAAGTATGTTCTCGTTGTCCGTCGTTCGGGCGATTTTAAGACACGAAAGGTTGTTTTGATCTTTTCTCCGAAATATTTTATTTATTTGCGGAAACATATTCGGGTTGCTGGTGTTTACAGCTCGAATTTAGTTGTTCCAATACAAACTTACAGAATTTCTGTAATTTTCTTTTATTAATATTTGAAGATTTTTGATCGACGACTTTAGCGTCATAATCTCCGGGTTATTTCTGTCAGTAAACTGTCTGTACAAGGTTTTTAGTCTTGACAGCAGCCTACTCGGTGCAGTGCGTCAATAGTTGCGTTGCGGAATAAGTCTTCGTCGTCAGTGTGTTGGTACCGAGGTATCGTTTTGTCCATTGTTCGTTTGATTGTCTCGTCCATTAGTCTTAGATACCTGTCAATCTCCTCGTATGACAGATTTCTGTTGGACGGTGGGTAGACCGAATTCGAGGAGAGTGCTCTACTCAGTGTTCTCGTAAAGTGTGTCCAACGCACCCTACTATAATTGCAGGAATGCCTTTGAACAAACTCATCCAATTCCGCAATTTCGTTGGGAACAGTTATTTCGATGCTGAGACCGCAATGGTCACTGTCATACACAAAAGTGCGTAGACAGTTTATGGTTTGTTGGTTTGTGCATGTCAGTTGTATTCGTGAGTCGAACAGCAGAAGATCCAAATAGGACCCGTGTCTGGGAAACGACGGACTATCCGTCGCCTTAAGACCGAGTCGATACATTATACTGTGCTGACCCCACCAATTGAATAGTAGGTTCCCTCTAGTATTTGGTGTATTATTTCCCCAATCACTATGTTTAGCGTTGAAATCTCCGCCGATAATAAAATAGTTGTCTTCCAATTCCAGCCCTAGGAATCGAAAAAGCGTCTCGAGCTCTGAGATGAATAAAGTGGATTGAGTAGCCTTAGGTGCATAGTCAGACACCATGTACAACCGCTTTCCACTACGGAGGGGGATATACACGATGCATGTTTCCAGCACCTGGAACCTACGTACTACACGACTGTATACTCTTTTAAAACGTATACCTTTTCGTACGAAAATTGCAACGCCACCTCCCTGAATGGAGTTGGGTCGGTTTCTCCGTACTATTTTGTATCTTCTGTGCCTCATTTTGTGTCTTTTGGTAAGCTTAGTTTCGCTAACCAAAAGCACATCAGGGGCTTGGTCTTCAAGCAACTTAAATAGTGCAGCTCGTCGTTCGAGCCTAATCAGTGAATTCACATTCACAGCAAGGACCGTGAGGGTTTGCTCCGCCACGTACGTACCCATTACAGCAAAAGGTGCGTTAGGCCAGGCAGCAGTGCGTATACTTGATCCACCCGCGCGGTCTGTTCAGTTAAATGACGTTGTAGCTGAGTCATCTGCCTCTGGATAGAGAGCAAGATAGCTAGCATGTCAGGTACTGGTTCAGGTGCTCTGGGGCCACTGTGTTACAGTGGATCGCATGTCTATTTAAACTAAGTCTTTTAATGTAAAAATTATTTTCTATTGCCGACTTACATAGTTCAATAGTTTCTTTCAACTCCATCTTAAAAGTGTTGATTGGAGGTACCCGCTGCTTAGTTGATTTCGGTTGTTGTTGTTGCTCTTGCTTATGCTGTTGCTATTGTTGCTGCTGTTGCTGCTGCTGCGATTTTTGTTGCTGTTGTTGTTTTTGCTGTTTATTTTTAGGTTGTGGTTTAGGGTCCATCTTTGTTAGTGTTTTACTGGTTTTTGTATTTTTTGTTGCTTTTTTTCTTGTGGTACCTCTACGTTGGTGAATTGTTGTTTCTGAGGGATCTGAAGTTCTTGCAGTAGCTCCTTCTTCCTCCGTGCCACTTGCTTCGCTCTTATAGCAAGCACTTGTTGCTGTAGCTGCATGATGCTACTATTTATGGCTTTGACCTCGTCCTCTTCGTCGTCTGACTCAGAGGCAGCTAGGAATGAAAAGCTATTGTTTATACCCATGTAGTGGCCTTCCCCACCGTCAGAGACATATGGGTATTCTTCTTGCCTCTTTCGCTGTAGTTGTTGTGTCGCTGCTTTTGTTGACGTTGTTGGCGCCTCTTCCCTTGCTACACCAGGCAGCTTCTCAGTAGATGCTGATATTGAAGGGCGCTTCACGAGGTTAGGAGTTGGCTTCAGCTTCCTCCTCCTCTTAGACGTAGCTTCCGAACGGGCCGAAATTACGGTTTGGTCATCAGATGACATCGTTCCATCTCCCGGACCCGCTATTTGGATAGCAGACAGTTCAACAAGACTCATCCTCTGGTTTTCACTGAATTAATTTATTATTGTTATATTTTTGGATTTATAAATAAAAAAGTCCGTCCTTGTCCGGGGATCGAACCTACGACCCTTGGCTTCTCGGCCGGCACCACTTCTATTGCGCCACCGAAGCACTTGACTTTATTTTTATTTTTTCACTGGAAAAGAAGCCGACATACGTCTGTCCTCTGTCGAGGTTTATGAACGACTGACCGGACGCACTACCACTGGGCTAATTGGAGCCCTATATGAAATTTGTCAAATGTATCTTTTGTTGGAATCACTAAGTCAAACACAAGTCGAAATACGTCTATATTCAACGAATATCAATGAGCGACTGCTAATGTCGGCAGGGAGTGTTTCACGTGTGCACGCACCAACACTCTGCCTTATGCAGCCCTTAATGCAGTGTCACCGAACCAGTGTTCGGCAAATTGCTTCAAGGAGAAAAAAAATCAACCAGGAAGTTGTTCTTTGAAATTATTTCCTCTTTGGAGCTTTATAAAAATATTTTGAATTTAAAAAGTCTGGTTCGGCCACTCATAACGGGTACTCAAATGGCTTTCTAAAGAAAATTACATTGAATATTGTAGTCATGTTGGCACATATCTTCAATAAAACAATCAAGCAGTAATTTTTCTAGATATCCTGAAAATTGCTGAGGTAATACCAGTTTTGAAATCAAAGTAACAGGAAAAACTTAAATAATCATAGGACTATTACCTTAGGCGTTCTCCAAAATTTTTGAAAAAATGGTCGAATTTAATTTAATTTTGGTGGGGGCGAATGCCCCCATTTATTCGGCTTAATACAAGCTATAACTTAAACAATAAACTTAAACTAAAACTTAAAACTAAGGTTGGTTGGAGTGGTGAAGGAGAACAGATTACAGGTAGGAAGTGGTGCGGTGAAAGTCAAAGACGGTAGGGTTTGAGTTGATTTGACGTAGCATACGGGAGATTGGTTCGTTCGCGCCATAGGAGGTGTGGTGGGTTGGTAGATAGAAGAGTCGAGGGGTACGTAGATTACGAGGGTTAGTGTTGAGGAAAATGGAGTTGTGAAGGGACGCGTATTCAACGTGACCTGAAAGGAGTCGATGAATGAAGAGAAAGTCTGCTGCATCTCTGCGATCTTCGAGGGTGTTTAAGTTGATAAGGTTGAGACGATTTTGATAGGGGGGCAGATTAAAAGGATCGTCCCAGGGCATACCTCGAAGAGCAAATCGAAGAAAACGACGCTGAATGCTTTCAATTCTCGAGATATGAACACGATGATATGGGGACCATACTTGACTGGCGTACTCTAGGAGGGGGCGAACAAAGGTAATATAGAGGGACCTAGTCACGTATGGGTTGGTGAATTCTTTGGACCACCGTTTTACAAAACCTAGTGCAGAGTTGGCTTTGAGGATTATCTCATCCATATGTAAACGGAAGTTGAGCTCGCTGTCACACAAAATGCCGAGGTCGCGAAGAGACTGTACGCAGGAGATAGGTTGGTTATGGAGAAGATAGAGTCGGGGAGGAGATTGGTTCCGCTTATGTGAGAAGGTGATGGATTGGCATTTGGCGATGTTAAGTTCCAAAGAATTTTTGAGGCACCAGATCGAGAAACTATCAAGATCTTGTTGAAGGAGGAAAGAGTCATGGGGAGAGGAAATGGTTTTGAAAAATTTGGTATCGTCGGCGTAAAGGGAGACAGACGAGTGTTTGATGATCATATCGAGATCATTTATGGTTAATATAAAAAGAAGGGGACCGAGATGGCTGCCTTGTGGAACTCCAGAGGTGGCCAAAAATGGAGCGGACTGGGCTGACCTAAAACGAACACTGTAAAAACGGTTTTCGAGGTAAGAGGATATCCATTTTAACAATATGGGTTCAAAGCCGAGGGCAGACAATTTAAAGATAATTAACCGATGAGAGATTTTATCGAAGGCTTTGCTAAAATCGGTTGCAACTACATCGACTTCATTGCCATCCTCTAGGGCAGAGAGGGCAAAGGATACGAATTCAACGAGATTTGTGGTGGTTGACCTACCCTTTAAGAAGCCATGTTGTCTAGGGGAAATAAGTGATTTGCATTGGAAGCTTAGAGCTTCATACAAAATACTTTCGAAGAGTTTGGGTATATGGGAGACTTTAGCGATGGGACGATAGTTGGTTATTTCATTCTTTGATCCTTTCTTGTGGATCGGGGTTATGAAGGAGGTTTTCCAAACCTGAGGAAATTCTCCTTGTGAAAGGGATAGACGGAAGAGATTAGAAAGGGCAAGGGAAAGAGAGGAAGAACATTTTTTAAGAAATATGGCAGGGAGGCCATCTGGGCCGGGTGTGAATTCGTCATTGAGTTGGTGTAATTTATGTTCGATATAAGACGGATCAAAAATATGAGAGAGAAGTGGGCCATTAGAGAAGTTCAGTAGGTAACTAAAATAGGATGGATCTGGTACAAAGGAGTCGTTGGTGAAGGATTGCTTAAAAAAGGTGGCAAATAGGTTGGCAATGGTGAGTGGATCGGTTGATGACCTGTTGTTGAAAGAGAGGGAAGGAGGGTAACCATCGGACTTTCTTTTGTAGTTAACAAATTGGAAAAAGGACTTAGGGTGGTTTATAAGGTTGACTTGCGCATTGTTAAGGTAGCGCTGGTAAAGGGAATCGTAAAGTTCGGTGAAATGAAGATAAGCACCAAGATAGTTGGAATAGTCGGTAAAGGATCTGGTACGCAGGAAAACAGCCCATAACTTATTTCTCTTATTTCGTAAGGAACGAAGCTTGCGATTATACTAGGGAGGACTAGTAGATGATGTTTTAAGGCGGGAAAACGGAACGTAAAGGGAAAAAGAATTAAATATTTCTTTATAAAAAATGGATAAGGCATCATTTATACTTAAGTTGTGAAAGTTAAAGTGGGATCTGCTGAGATATTCACTGATTTTGTGAAAGTTTGCTTTATGAAAGTCGTGGGATGAGAGAGTTGTGGGGGGAGTGGACTGGAATGAAGAGTTATGAAAAAATGAAAGTAGAAGGGGGGGATGGTAGTTATCGATTGTTGAGAGAGATAGGGGACAAAGTGAGACTGAGGAGTTAATTGGATCTGTTGTGAAAATAAGGTCTAATTGCCTGCCCATATAATTGGGTATACCACTGACTTGGCATAGACTTGAGTCTGTTAAGCGATCTAAGAAGAGACATTCCTTAGCTGAGATGGCATTTGAAGCGATGAAAAACGATTGATCATCTGATGGAGTCCACTGTAGCTGAGGAAGATTAAAGTCGCCGAAAATAAGGATATCATCAGTGGGGTCTGACAGGTCAATTAAATGATCGATCGCATCAATAACAAATTGGTAAGATTCGATAGGTTGAGCTGGTAGGATGTAGCAACATATAACGTAAAGGGACTTGAGAGGCAGTGATATTTTTATTGCGACATAGTCGGCTTTAGAGGATGAAGAAATTGTAATGGGAGAAGAGTTAAGGCTGTTGTCCATCGCCAGTAGGACGCCTCGACAGGGGGAATCTTTATTTGTGCGGGTAGGATCGTCGTCGCGGAAAACATTAAAAGTAGGAGGGAACAATTCCTGGTTCTTTATGTCGGGAATCAAATTGGTTTCGGTCAAGGCGTAAATATCAAAGGGAAGAGCATGCGATTGACGTAGGACAGCATTGGTTTTAGAGCGAAGACCTCTTACATTCTGGTAGTAAAATGTAAGAGGGATGTTGTGGGGTGGAGGTGTGAGGCAGGATGGTTTAAGCGCTGGCAAGGGAGGCACGTTATGGACGAAAAAATTTGTCGTGGTCGGCTCGGCTTCGTTGTAGGTGTGATACTCGTTTAGAGTGAACATAGTTGCCGAATGCAGCAAGGTCGTCTGCTACTTTCTGAGGGGACATGTTAAATATCTCGTGGTACCTGACATAAAGGTTCCTGAGACTGATAGGGTCGGTAGGGAGGCCTTCCTGCTGGATGGAAACCATGACGCTGGTTTTGGTTTTCCCTTCGTAGCAGACCGAGTCAGATTTGTCATGTAAATAGGCAAGAAAGAGACGAATGTTTTCATATATCTTTCGTTCTCTGAGCCTAGAGAGAGCATATCGACTTTCTGTAGTGCCATTGGTTTGCTGTGTTAGTTTAACAGTGGGGGAAAAAGGGGATCAAGAATAGGAGCATTGGAGGAGGGAGATAGATTGGATATGGAGTTGGACGAGGGATGAGATGTGGGGTTTAAGGTATGGGAGTTAATGAAGTTAGGGTACTTAGCTCCAGTTTTAAGGTCGAAGTTGGGCATTGGGTTGCTAGCTGGGTTTGGTGGCGTAGAAGGTTGAGAAGGAATAATATGGGTGGTTGGGGTTAAGTTGAAAGAGACGCGTTGGCGTGGGGACTTCGGTGGAACGGGGGGACTTGGGGGATTAGAAGATTGGTGTGTAAGGGCTTTGTGTCGGATAAGTGAGGAGGGAGGACTAAAATTGGGGAATAAGTTTGTTTTGAAGCTCCAGTTGGGGTCGAGATTAGAGCTTCGTTTTTTGGAAGCATATCTTTTATTTGGGAGGGAGTTGGACAGGGGTCTTTTTTTAATTTTATTGTTAACACTACGATTATTTTTAACACTTTTATTACTCTCGAGATGTGCGTTTTCTCGTTCTTCAGAGCATTTTGTAATTCTTATCTTCCTAGGTTTAGTTGTCTTACCAGGAGGAGTAGGGAACAACCACGAATATTTGGTTGGGATGTTGACTTTGAAGCTGCAGGAACTGTTGGAGTCAGGGGGGGAAATCATCTGGCATTCGCTAATGGTGATAGCGTAACTTCGGTGAAAGAAATTCCGCACCCAAGAAACATCAGCGTGTTGAGGGGCCCCTTCAACGAAGAATGCCGTATGGTTTCCCTGTTTCAGCTTTTCGAGTCTGTTTTTCCATTCGGAGGGGGTCCATGAAGTTCCAAATTGATTGAGCAGTTTGCGTGGAGCGGCGACGGGCGGGATTTTAGTTGGTAAAGGCAAAACGGTTTCGGTTTCTGTTGTTAGGGTGGCGGGAGGAGTATTTGAGAATGATGGCAAAAGAGATTCCGTGTCTACTAATTCATTATGAATTGAGACATTGTACGGGGAACTAGCCTGGAACTGAATTTGATCGGGTATTCCATCGATTTTGTTGGAAGCCAATCTCACTTCTTTACCGATTTCGGCAACGGTCAACCGAGTTGCTATGAGTTCCTCACTGACATCAATCATTTTTAGGGTCAGGTCATCGAGCGTAGAATCTGATGGATGCGGGATGTGATGTGTTGTTTTGGAGGAGGATTGAAAAAGCAAGTCGAGATCAGTACGGAGAAGGTTGATAGAGTCGTTTATATGTGTGAGTTCGTTGGACTTAAGGAGGTTGGCAAAATTAGTTTTGAGGAAAGCTTTAATTCCGTCGAAGTGATATTTGATCACTTCGCTCTAGTTGTCGTGGTTAGATTTGCTTTTCGATAGGTTTTGGATCGCTGCCAGTTGCTTTTCGATCATTCTTCCTGTGGACTTGTAAGCATCCACATTACTATCAATGCAGTTTATTGAGTCTTCAATCTTTTCTATTCTGTCCAAAATAGTTCTGTTAATATGACCATTCTCGGTTAGCATCGCATTGATAGACTCGTTGTTGCATTTAATTGCCAACATGACGTGAGCCAAGGTGATCTCTTTGCACTCGTCGCAGTAAAAATTGAAAAGACTGCAATACTCCTTGAGGTAGGTTATGGATCTCCGGGTTAGTCCGATGCATATGGCATGGAATGATTTTCCACAGAGACCATTGCATAATACCCATTCGGCGTTGGGGTCAACAATTGAGCACAAAACACTAGCACAGCACTTTTCCATTATTAGCTTATTGAGGTTAATTATTATTATTTGGATTTGTTTTTTTTTGTTTTTTTTTTTTGTTTTTGTTGTTGTTGTTGTTTTGTTTTGGGGTCAAAACTGGCACAGTTGTGTTTGAGGAAACGGCAGACAAAACTAGGTCGACGAACAACGGTAGATATACTGAGTCGGCAGTTTACGGGACTTTGAAAAAAAAAAGTGGAAAATAATAACTGAACTCGGTATACGGGAGAAAAAGAAAAACACGTCCGCACAGGTTGACAATTGAAAATTAAGACGAAGGGAGAGTTGTCACCTTTTTTGAAAAAGTACTCTTTCTTTAGTCTGCATCAGTATGGATTTGGTTCAGGATAGTCAACAGAAGACGCTGCACTGTACTGTACTGCTGCACTCTTCACTGACATTACCCAGACTTTCGATACTGTGAACCACGTACTACTACTGGTGAAATAAGAAAAATGTGGATCCAGAGGATTTATTCTTGATTAGTCTGCGTCATATCGTTAGGATAGGAAGCAAATTTTAAGGATTGGGGGATATCTGGCTAAATATTCCAATCGGTCTTCCACAAAGTTCTCTTCTAGGTACAATGTTTGTCCTTATATTTATAAAATATATATTCAGTCAAGATTTAAGGCAGACTTAATACATACAAGTATGTATTTTCTTATGATACAGATTATTTTAGTAAATCAGGACTCGACTTAGAGGCTGACATTAGTCATGGCTTCGAAGTTTTAAGACACTGATTTTGTGTTCACAGATTAGATGTAGGCGATAGAACCAAAATCGTATTCTCCAAACTACCTGCTTTTGATATTAGTCTTCCTAGTGCATGGTGCTGCCTCTAAAAAAATGATTGTTAATTCGTATGTACTTGGGGATTAAATATTGGTAATAAAATTGAGTGGACGGCCCATACTTCCATATTAAGAAAATACCTGTTGCCAACATCTTATGTTATGGACCACAGACAATTTTGCTGTCATAAACTTCTGCAGATAATTTATTATGCCTTGGTACAGTCGAAGCTGCAGCATGAATTGGTGTGCTGAGATGGCACATATAGGTGCAATTTGCAAGCTTTAATCGTTGCCCTTAAACTTTTATTGAGGATTATTTGGAAGAAACGACGCTATAAAAATATTGTACTTGACTTTTTATAAGCTCAAGGATACTTCCACTGAAACAATTTTACTACTTCAAAGACTTGAAAATTTTTTACTTGAGAAGAGGAATCAGAACATAACTGGTTACCAACTCCCGAGCAAATAAAGACATCTGGCCGATATTCCTCGTCATAATACTAATAAATTTTTAAATTTGTAAACCTCTGTTTCTCCCACAGGATTTAATCCAGTTACCTCTTGAAATAGGGGGTTTTTGAAGTTCCTTTACCTCTTTCAGGAAAATTATATACTGACTGTTTAATTTTGATATAAATCATTTGTTACTCTTACTCTTATTTGTCCTGTTTAAAATATAACCCAACAAACGATACTGGATCTTAAGCTGCCTTAATTGAATTCATATATCCGCCAATAGTTCATTGAACAAAAGAATATGCATATGTATCTACGTATCATTTTCTTCAATAACTAACTTATCCCCTCAACTTCGTTCTCGTTGGTATAGTGAATAATTGATAAAAGGTCTATGACAGTTGAATATTCCACGGATAGTTTATTGGCTTCGCTAGCTATCTTGATCTCTATATAGGGGCAAATGGCTCAGCTCCAACGTCATATAACTCAACAAGCTACGCATGTGGACTAAATCTATTCGCTGGTGCAGGGCCTAACCCACCTCCAGTCGTAATGCTACGAACATGGCGCAGCAAACTCTAAAAATCCTTGCGTTCACTAATAAGGATCGAATGAAAAACCACAGTGTTTAAGTTGCTTAAAGACAAATCCGCTGATGTGCTTTTGTTTAGTGAATCAACGCTATCCAAAAAACTCAAAATAAAGCCAAGAAGATACAATATAGTGCGAAGAAACCGATCTAACTCCATACAAATTGGAGGCGTTGCGATCGCTGTAAGAAAAGGACTGCGTTTTAAAAGAGTATGCAGTCGTGTAGTACGTTGGTTTCAATTGCTGAAAGCATGCATGGTGTGTATCCCTCTCTGTAGTGGAAAGCCTTTATTCACCACCTTATTTATCACAGAGGTCGAGACGGTATTTCGAATCCTATGGCCGAAATTGGAGGAGAATTATTATATTATCGGCGGAGATTTAAACGCTAAAGAGATTGGGGAAGCAAAACACCGAACACTTGAGGGAATCTACTACACAGTTGGTCATTACAGTGTTATATACCGCCTAGATCTTAAAGCAACTAATAATCCGTCGTTTCTCACATACGATTCCTATCTGGATCTGCTACTGTTCGACACACGTTCAACTGACAAGCACGACTCAACATACTATAAACTATCTGTGCACTTTCGTGTATGACAGTGACCATTGTGGTCTCAGCACCGAAATAGCTGTTCCCAAAGAATTAGAGTAATTTGTTGAAAGATATTCCTACAATTATAGCAGAATGCGTTGGTCACACTTCTCAAAATTACAGATGAGAGCACTTACTTCGAATTTTCTCTAATTCGGAATATAAACAAAATGCCCCATCAAAAAAATAAATAAAATATTTCGGAGAAATAATCAAAACGATCTTCCGTGTCTTAAAATCGCCCAGACGACAAACAACAAACAAATACTTTTAGCAACAGTCATAGATCCAAACTTCTTTATGATCGAAGAAAGATCCCCAGACGCGATTTTCTAGAAAGTGTACAAAGCGAATGACGTAATTGGCACGATCTGGAAAATCGAGTCCCTGTGCACAATTTCTATCTTCGAAATGAAGTAGTGAACTCGTAATTCGAGATCTCAGGTTTCATCAAGTTCAGTGATGAGAATATGACAAATAATGACTTCACCAATGTGATGGAACAACCCCATTCGTTTCGAAGGAAGAGCTTTAAACGATCATCGATACACTCAGAAGTAAGAAATCGGTGGGAACCGATTAAATACCGAATATTGTGCATCGCCCACTAGCAACGGTGGGCATTTATACCACCCTGTTTATCAATTCAATGAATAATGCCCATTATCCAGCGCATCGGAATCTTCCGGCGAATGTCAGGTTGATCAGTTTTCTCCCGAATATCAGTAAGGATTTGCAGTCCTGACCAAGTGGGTTGAGGACATAAATACCGTTCCGGATAATCAGTTCGGACTTGCCTTCGCTTGTACAGAACATAAAATGCTTTCCTAATAAGAGTGCAAATTTCGTCATTAAGTAGACTCGAAGACACATTTCAATAGCAATGACATCATCGAACAACCTGATTTCCGGGGCTAACTACCCCAATTAAATGTTCCTCTACCTAAATATTGTAGGACCAAAAATTTTGGTGGCTTGTTGAAAGAGAGGAAGCTTCTTCGTCATTTTCCTTAAATACTGGGTGTCTGCAAAGCAAAGTCGGCCAGCCTAGTTTTTTATTTGTGGCCGGCTTAGGTAGTTTTAGGATTTATATAGTTTTAAGAAAAAGAAAGAAAATTTATAAAAATACCAAAAAAGTAAAAAAAAAAAATATAAAAGAAGAAAAGAGATCTGGGACAACATCTAGCAGGTGTAATACAGAAAGGAGTAATCTATAAAACAACAAAAACAATTATGATGAATGAATGCAACAAGATGGTATAAGTAGGATAAGTAGATTGAGATTTAGTTTTACGTAGTTTCTAGGTTTTAGTTTTGAGTTTAATAATACGAACACAAATACAAAAAAAAAACCAATTAAATAATTGTAATAACTTTAAAAATACTAATAAAAATGTACTGTAGGAAACGTCAAAAGAGATAGTTTAAGCGTTATGTTTAACTTAGAGTGCCCGCATGGCGCTCGTAAGTTAGTATAAGATAATTTTAAGTTAATTAAGCTAATTTTTAAATATTTGTATGTCTAGCATGTAAAAATTAATTAAAGAATTTAAATAAAAATGCATTTAAAATGAAAATTAGTGTATTGGCTACTCAATGACATGGTGCGGCGTTTAGTTTCGACCGGGATTCAGACTACGCCGACCGTCTTCCACGTCTGGCCACGCGACTTTTTGACAGTCATGGTGAAGATGAGGAGGACGAGGAATTGGTTTCAGTTAAGCTGGAATGAGATGTTAGAAGGAATCGGCGGAGCTCGCGAGATGTAAACATTCTATCCGCGGTCACATTCCTTTAAGATTGTGACTCCATTGACGTTGCTTAAATGAATTGGTTTTGACGAAGGTTGTCAAAAAATCGAGTTCAAAAGCTCAAGAATCCATTCAAAGTTCGAAGTAGAATACGAAATAAAAATAATTGGATCACTTAAATGCAAAAACTTAAGAAAAATCGTTACCACACAAATGAGGTGATCCACAATAAATCGGCCTGTAGAAAGATTCTAAAGTCCGCTAGTTTAGCTAAACCCACAACTGTCGCAGTAACAATCCAGATTAGTAGAAGAAGCATGTAGTATTATTTGTAATTATACAAATTACATATTTCAAACACTAGTTACCTTGAACAAAATTTACAAGATACAATGTTTAATGAATACCAATATTGTTTCGTGTGCAGCCCGAACGCATTGTAATTACATGCAGGTGGTCTTAGCTGTATATTGTATGTAACATTATCCTGATGGATGGAATTCCACTCGATTAACCAGATCGGGCCGTCTCTGTATGGTTACGCGGCAATAGCTCAAAATGGATTAATCATTCAGCATCCCACCATGCACACAGTAACGCATTAGACAACTTTTCTCGTCCAGACGAAGTCATTGATGGCGACAATTGATGTAATGTAAAGAACACATTTTTCATCTCTGGTAATTATAAGGCTTAAAATGTGTCTTGATATTTTCTAGTAGTAGCAACGGAATTTTTTTTTGGGCACTGCACTACAGAAGGCCATCCTAATAGAACAAGGTTCTTTTCTTAAACCAAGTTTTCCACTTCTAAACTCTGCAAACCAACGCCGACACATAGAATCCATACGCATTTTGATTTTCTCCGATGGTTTCACTTCAATTTTAGTTTTTCCAAAATAAAAGCAATAAAATATGCCACTATATGCATTTCAAAATTTGGTAAAAATTATAATGATGTAAAGGAATGCGCAAACTAAACGAGCAATATATACCAAATACTAATTTTAATATCAAATTGGTTTGGTGAATGTTATGTCAAGAAAATAAGTTCGGTATCTACAAGCAGATTGTCTATTTTAGCTTTTTTCAATGATTTTCTTCTTTCGATATTTGATAGCCGTCGCTTTAATCCTCATGTCTGTACTTGGGTACAAGATTTTAAATATTTTTAATGCTCCCAACAAATTATCACTTCAGATATGCTTCAAGTGCAGTATTTTGAGAAAACTGCACAAAACTCGGTATTCAGGGCGTGGATTTTCAATTTGTATCACACAAGAGGATAGCAAATAATTTGAATTTTGAATATTAAATGACATGCAGTGGAAACAAATCTTTTCGCCTACAAGAACGAGTACTCCTTAGTGCCTGTTCAGTGTTCATATTGGCGAGGGGATGAAAGTCTTCCCCTGAACATCGTGTTCACATTTTCATGGGGTTGAAAGACTTTTTGACAAGTTGAACACTTGAATCAGAGCATTTTTAAATTTGAGCAGTTGGCCTGAAACATACATTTTTTCCTATTCTTCACACTTCCTTGCTCATCAACGATAAAAATTAAAATGAAAAAATATATCAGAAATGGAGTGATATGCAAAAAAATGACGTGTTTTACCCGATAATACAATTTACAAATATATTTTCCGTGGAACTAACGGGTCTTCTTCCCACTTCAATAAAAAGTATTCTATCTCTTTCGGACAATCTTCCTGCTCGCGCCAATGTGAACAGGCACTTAAAAATCATGCAAATTGGAAGGTATATGACTTCAAAAAAGGTTTAGTGAAGTAGTAAGTCATTTTTCGCTTTGTTGTCAAATAGTAGGGAAAATTTTTATTTCTAGCAGAATAGTCCTGAAAAATTTGATTATATGCGATTTAAATATTTTGTCCATCATAGCGGTAAATAATAATATTAAGAAATACAATAATTACAAATTTTTTTATGGTATCTAATTAAGAAAATGTACAGTAGTGTCTGGGTAGCGTGAACCCCTGATTGCGTGAACACTCCGCTGGTGTGAACACCCATTTTTTTATAAAGCGTACTCTATATCGTGAACAAAAGAAACCTCGATAACGTGAACTTAAAAGCTATGCACAAGATTAAACATGTTCATTCGTTCGTTCGCTGGCTTGTTAGTTTTTGCATACAATTAGAACAGTGCAGTTCAGATAAGTGTTTCTTTTCAAAAATGTCTTTTAAAAAGCCGAAATTTTCATCATTAAAAGAAAAAAGTGAAGTTATTGAGAAATTGGAAAGTGGTGAAGGCGCGTCGAGTTTGTCCCGGCAGTACGGTGTAGTCATATCCACAATTTCAGCAATAGTAAAAAATAAGAACAAAATCTTTAAAATACTCGTAGTGATCACTAGCCAAAGCAGTGAGAACTGATGTACCAGTTAGTGGAGAAATGCTGGAAGAAAAAGCGAAACTATTGCATACTGAACTAAAGGAGAAAGAAGGGGCCTTTAATGTTAGTTCTGGTATTACGTTATGGTATTCAGCTTTTAAAAATCTGTGGAGAAAAACTTTCATCCGATCGTGGCGCAGTTGCGCCATTCAAAGATAATTTGGAGAAAATAATTCATGAGCTTCGCCTGTCTAAAAACCAAATTTATAATGCCGATGAGTCGGGTTTGTTTTGGAAGATGTTGCCTGAAAAAAACATATGTTGCCGCTGATGAAAAAATGGACCCAGGCCCAAAAGTTGAGAAGGCTAGAATTATATTCTTAGCGTGTACAAACGCTACTGGGCTTCACAAAGTAAAGCCACTGATTATTGGCAAGGCAAAAAAACCTCGTTCCTTTAAAAGCTTTGATATTCCAGTTGATTACCGTAGCTCGAACAACGCTTGGATGACTGCAGATATTTTCAAGGACTGGTTTCTTCACAAGCTGTTTGTTCCGCAGGTAAGAATATAATAAGAAATTGTTGATGATGGTAGGCTCATATATTTGTTTCAGGTACAAGATTTTTTACGAAAGGAAAGTTTGTCAATAAAAGCTGTTCTACTCCTGGATAACGCACCATGTCATCCGTCCGAGCTTTTATTAAAAACAGATGATGGTTCTATTTTCACAGTATACATGCCACCAAACGTGACACCACTGATTCAGCCAATAGATCAGAACCCGATACGTATTACAAAGCTCTATTACAGAAAAAGTCTGTTAAGATTAACTGTTGGAAAAAGAAATGTTTTGGATTTCTTAAAGTCTTTAACAATAAAAGACGCAGTTTCTTTATTCGCAATAGCGTGGAGTCAGTTAAAACCAGACATCATAGAAAAATGTTGGCGTAATATTTTGCCTCAGATTTGCAGCTGCGAGGGGGGTAGTTCAGATGAAGAGGAAAATACCCCTCTTATCTTGATACGGTATAAATTGAGGCAGCAGCAATTTAATGACACTAATGAATTACAAGATTTGCTACAAATTATTATCCCAGAAGTAAGTCTTATGTGATTACGAATATCATACAGACCATAGCTAGATATGTACCTCTTGATTTGTTTAGGTAACACACTCTGCAGCAGATATTAACAGGTGGAATGCAATTGAAGACACGGTACTACAAATGCCAGACTAAGCTGAATGCGAAGATATTAATTCTGATGAAGATGAATTGTTGGAAGAATCGGCCGATCAACCTCGATCAACGATAATAGCGGCTGAAGCTATTCAAATTTTTGATAAACCAATAGAATGGGCTGAAGCCAATACCACCGAGTATTCCGACATACTAGTTTTGAAAAGAATTCGCGAAAAAGCTGTGCAGGAAGTGCTGTAAAATAAAAAAAGACTAGTATTAAATCTCAATAAATATCAATAAAACTATTGTCCAAGTGTATTTTATGAGTAAGAAAACACGACTGGATAACGTGAACAATCTTCTTTGCGTGAACAGCCTGTGCAATAATTAGTTCACGCTATCCAGACAGCACTGTATATTTTTAACAACTCGCGGTAAAATGAAGAATGAAAGAAATAATATGGGCTTGCTATCATCATGGCGGTTCAGATATTTGCAAGATAGAATTACAAACCTAGT
The DNA here is from genome assembly GCA_949129095.1 of Volucella bombylans. NCBI lineage: Eukaryota > Metazoa > Arthropoda > Insecta > Diptera > Syrphidae > Volucella > Volucella bombylans. The sequence goes on from OX422140.1 coordinate 327,646,251, forward strand.
GGCTTGACACCTTACGGGTATGACAATGAAATAGCTGACGATGAAGATACAACAAATCTATTAGAATCGGAAAATAACACGACGAAAATTATGTCCCAAAAAAAGACGATAGTGAGTTTACTGATATAGAAGAAGAACTGGTTTTTATGATGAATGTGACAATGCAGAAAAGTTAGGGGAACTATTGATGTAAGAGAAAATAAACTAGAACAGAAGTTAAATAAAGATTCCTGAGTTAAATAAAGATTGAGCAAAACTCCACCAGCTGTTTCCAAAATTCCTTGGCCCAATGTTATTAAACAGAGGGATAGCCTTAAGTTGTACAGTTGATACTCGTAAACAGCTATCTATAAATTAAAAAGAAAAAAATTTCATATGAAATGACCACTATCATTATTAGAGAAATAAACCGCAAGACAGTCGGAAGTGGGAATGAATTCAAATTCAGCCATATCGCATACGATTCCACGGGTTTGAAAGCCACTTACATCAGCAGAATTTTTACGGTTATATCGATTTGCTAGGGAGTTATGGCAAATAAACCTATTGCCGATATTTCAAGTTATAATACAATAGCTTTGAAAGGTTTTTGTTGTATTTCACATTTTAGAAGGTGCTGGTCGTAAAGAAAAAGATGGAAGAGCAGAGATTCGTGGCTAATGCTGAACATAAAATCTTGAAATAATTTACCAACCTCATGCTGCAATAACTATGGATGAACAACTCTTTCAATATATGACCAAATTTACTCAATATACCCCGTCGAAAGCGGCGAAATAACGCTGATATAACATTTCCTCTGAAAGGTATTTTGTACACAGGAAAACAATCAGTAGAGCAACGCAACCGTAGTGAGGGTGAAATGATTTTACTCGAGCTTAGACGAAAATATACTTTGACTGGCAGAACAATTGTCGCAGACAACTTTTTTACTCCACTATTCGCTTGCCAGACTTCGGTTTCTTTGGGATTGGCGTTCGTAGGAACAGCTCAAAAGAATAAACCATGTATCCTAGCTGATTTAATTATCCGACAGCTCAATATGCGTTGAAGCATTTCGCAGTGGTTCAATACACCCATATAAACACCACTTCAAATCGCATTGAAACATTTTACTCTCACGCGCTCTCGTCATTCTTTCATCATCGGGCAGGTATTAGTTGTGTACTTAAAATGTGGGATTGCAAACGAAATATTTGGAAAGACAAAGAAATAAGAACAATGTATCAGCTGTTTGTTAAACTTCTCTCAATTTTCTCTCGCTCATTTTGGATAATTTCATATAAACACCAGCATTTCTACGGGTATTGAACCAATGCGGATTACTTCAACGCACATTGAGCTGTCGGATAAACTGGCTAATAGAGATTACAAAGGAGTTAAATGCATCCCATGCAATAACTGAAAATTACTCAGAATGTTTTGTAAAAAAAAGGATATCAACATTTTGGTTTCACGTGCATTGAAATGTATTCATTTAACACAATGAATCAATATTTGCGATGAGCATATCGAAGGCAAGGAAATTGATCCATTTTTGAAATAAGTCATAGCTTGTGATGTAATATGTATCATCTACAATCAGGCCAATTGAAAACGATCATAGTCTAAGCGTGGCTTGTGGCTCACCACAAACCACATCGAGAGCTGAACTCAATTAAAAGAAGGTTATGTTGTCAATTTGCGATTTCGTGTATTTTAAGCTGCTTCCAAGGATCAATTCAATATTTACTGTCAACAACTAATGAAACTGGCGGAAGCAATAAAAGAAAAACGTAAGGGAATCATTTTCAACCATGGCAATGCTAAACCACACATGCATATTTGGTAACTCGTGGAAAATAATTGAACTTTGGTTGAGAAGTGGTGTCACATCCATCACACAACCCCTACCTTGCACCATCAGATTTTTATTTGTTTCGAAGTTTCCAAAACTCTTTAAATGGTAAAACTTTCACCAACGATGATAACCTGAAACCACACTTGCTCGCGTTTCGTGCTAATGAGGACCAGAAGTTCGATGAATGAAGACAAATGAGGTTGCCAGAAAAGTGGCAGAAGGTCATAGCACAAAATGGAAAATATATGATTGATTAAAGTTTATTATTTTATTTTATTCTACACTAAAACCAGAAATTACTTTAGAACTCAACCCGATATAAAGCCTTGGCTTGTCTCGCGAACATCGCCTCGTATCATCAACGAAAGTAAAACAATTAATTGGAGAGAGAAACAAAGCAAACATTGAAAACTAAGGACTAGTCTAGTATCTGATTGACACTCAGCTGACCTTACAAGACATCTATACATACTCGTATAAATGAATTGGAAATGTGTGTCTGTAATCTCGAAATAAGCGCATTTTTTAAGCTTATACTCGTATGGTTATTTGTTTGCGATTAAAACAAAAACGGTCATTAAAAAAATGTTTCTATTATACGAGTATGTCTGTCTGGCTGTACGGGTCAATCTTCGAAACGGCTAAACTGAGCTTGGGGCTTTACTGACATAAATATGAGGTTGCCAAGAATGCCAGGAATAAGCACTGTGAGGATAATTTTAAATATAATCAATAACGTGTTTTAATCATACAAACAATATTGTAAGTAGGAAAAAAATTAATCAAGTCACGTAAGAATATTTACGAAAGGCAATAAAATTGTTTTAAACATTTAGTATTTATGTACATATGTAGATACAAGGTAGGCTGCTATTCAATTTGTTTATACTGAGTTGGAAAATTATTGAAGTTACCTATAAGCCATGCCTAGAAGAAGCCCAAAACTCTCTAAAACCAATATAGGTAAAGAGAATGAAATTACCGCAGGCTACGGAATCGGATGCTCCAAGGCTCCAACGTTTAAAAGTCGATCGTGTGCGGCATGTGGTCTCACGAAATAAGGAATTAAACGATTCTATAGAACTGCGATTGGAAGATGATCGTATGAGACATGCGGTTGCACGAAGTCAGGAATCAGATGATTTTAGAGCAAATCGTATGCGACATACTTCCTCATGAAGTTAGGAATCGAACGATTTTAGAGAACAGTGCTTAGAGGATGATCGTATTGATATACTGTTTTGCGAAGTTGGGTATCAAATGATTATAGAGAACAGCGTTTCGAAGAAGACCGTCGTCGTCGTTGTCAAAATCAAAAAAATATTGATACCTTGACACAACTACGCAGAAATGCCAGTCCGAAACAAAAAACAAGAAAATCGTTTGATTACTGACATTCGAAAGAGAAGTGCCATACGAGATATTGAAAGCAGAGACAATAGGAAACTAGGACTGAATAGTGGTCAGGTCAGAAGAACGAACAGACCTAATATAATATGTCTAGATAAATATAATATTGCGTTCAGTTACGATCCCCAAATAAGTTATTCTGTCGTGGCCGAAATACGTCCCACGAATATAGCGTGCTTCTGTATAGCTCTGAGCATGCTCAATCGCAATATTTTCTTAATATAATAATATTCTGCATTATAATTAAGCTTTACAGATGACTTCTTTTGCGGTGAAATAAGTTAATAAACGGACTTGTATGTCAATGTTCAAGGAACAAGGACAAATGCATCATTTATTTTGTTATTTACATCCAAACGAGAGCGACTCATTTCTATGTACTCGTAAAAATATAATATATTTTATAAAGTGACTATAAACAACAAAGGGATGCAACTAGATCCCTTAACACCAATGCTAGATGAAACAATTCCTTACATTCGTGATTTAAAAACGGCCCTTCAATTATTTCCAACCGATACAATTGAAAATAATTATAAAATAGTTATTAATACTGATCAGAGGCCTTCAACAGAGCACAGAGGTCGCCATAATGAACTAATAATAAATCAAGTGTCTGTGCTACTGGTAGATCAACAATGTGATAAACGAGACATAATAATTTACAGAAAAGACGATAGCTTAGAGTGAATCGCAGAAACGCACAGATCATATGATTATTTACAGTATCCCCTTAGGGTTGTTCATGCTGAAAACGGTTATCATTTCGCAGTCTATCAAGTTGACTCGAATACAGGCCAACCGAATTTTATTAAAAAAGTTTCCGTATTACAATACATGTATAGTATCTACTGCTGTAGATTAGAGAAAATGAATTCAATCATTTGCATTACTGCAAACTAAAGGGTCCGCCATCTAACATTTTTTTTTTCAACTAGTGCTTATTTCGTGAATAATAACACTTAGCTCATGTCTGATTTGACAGATAATTAGCTTTATCCTTCCGCTGAATGAATATGGTTGTGTATATGCTTGAACAACGCTTCGCTAAGTGGTCCTGCGATCGACTTAGAGAAGATGCCCATTTTGCCAAAAAAATCATCTTTTCAAATGAAGCTCATTTTGATCTTGGCGGGTATGTAAACAAGCAAAATTGTCGCATTTGGGGCACAGAAAACCCGCACGCATACATTGAAAAGCCGATACACCCAAAACGAGTCACTGTTTGGTGCGGATTTTGGTCCAGAGGCATAATTGGGCCATTTTTCTTCGAAAATGAGCAAGGAGTGGCCGTTACAGTAAATGGCGATAGTTATCGGGCATTGTTGAACGAATTTTTGTTCACAAAAATTGAAGAGGAGGATATTGGCAACATTTGGTTTCAACAGGACGGCGCTACGTGCCACACAGCCGAAGTTACACTCGATGTTTTGCGCCCTGTTTTTGAAGATCGCATTATCAGCCGCAGAGCCGATGTCGTGTGGCCACCTCGGAGCTGCAATTTGACACTGTTGGACTATTATTTGTGGGATGCCGTAAAAGATAAGTGTTACGCCGACAAGCCAGAGACAATTGACGCTTTAAAGGACAATATTCGTGAAGCCATTGGTGAAATACAGCTGCACACAATCGATAATGTGCTTAAAAATTGGACCGATCGTGTAGGCTACTGCATGGCCAGCCAAGGCAGCCATTTGAATGAAATTATTTTCCATTATTAACCGGAAGGATGAAACTAATTATCTGTTAAATCAGATATGAGCTAAGTGTTACCATTCACGAAATAAGCACTAGTTGAAAAGGAAAAACGTTAGATAGCGGACCCTTTATAATTCAAACAATATTTAGCTGATGTACATATGTATGTGAAAAAATCGATACAGAAAGACTAATATAAAGAGTCGTTCAAAAGTCGCGCCTGGATGTCAGTAGTGAATAATTTTTGAACGCAACCTTAACGCAACGCAAAATCATTTTTAGTGATGAAGCTCATTTCATATTGGATGGATTCGTTAACAAACAAAATTGTTTCATCTGGGGAGAAGAAAATCCTCGATAATTTCATGAAAATCATTAAGTCAATAAATTGTACTGCGGAATCATTGGTCTATTTTTCTTCGAAGATGCAAATGCATGAGCGGTTACTGTGAATGGAGAGCCCTATAGACAAATAATTGAAGACTTTTTGTGGCCTTAAATTAAGAAATAGACACAGATCTTTATTTTCAATAGGATGGAGCAACGAGTTACATAACACAAGCAAACATTGAGCTATTGCAGTATATTTTAAGTTTTCGGGTCGATTAATTTCAAGTAATGGTGACATAAACAGGCCACCGTTAACATACACTTGATGAACCTAATGCGGTAAAGTGTGAGCGGGTCCTTGAAAATTTTGATGTTCGTATCAGAGCCTGTAGACGTGCTTGTGGTGGATATTTAAATGATGTTATTTTTCACACAGTTAAGAGCCATATTTTTATAAAAAAAAAACACCAACAAAAATCTAAGTACTTACATGTAGGTATAAACATCTAGGCGAGACTTTTGAAAAACATATAAAGGGAACCAATTAGAAAAAGCTTAGAGTTGAAAATTATATCCAGCTTCATGACGTTATCAATCAAAATGAAAAGGCTGACAATTTAGGACGACTGGTAATTTTGCCTTCATCTTTTACTTGAGGACGTTGATACATTTATGTTTGGATGTTTTATTAGGAAATATGGACGTCCCAATCTATTTATAACATTTACTACCAACCCCAAATGGGGTGAAATTACCCGTGAACGAACTAGTGGAAAATTAGGTTCTGATCGTTATGATATACGAGTACAATAGTTTCCAGAGTTTTTTTTTTTTAATAAACACTGAAAAAATGGATCATTTGGTGAAGGGAAAAGGGAAAATCGGTTTTGTCTGTTGTTATATGTTCATTGTGGAATAGCAGAAACGTGACTTACCTCATGCCCATATTTTAATATGGTTGGAAACTAAAATGCAGAGTTGCCTGACAATGAAGATGATCCAGATTTATTTGTAACAGGCAATGATGGTAATCCATTTTACTGCGGTCGATCACATGAGACCAGTGGTAGACCAAGGATTATTCAATCACGATCGAAATATGTTAACAGAGGTTCGGATTTAGTAGTGTTTGGTGTGTAAAATCAGAAAGATGAAGTGTCTTCATATTAAACGGGAAGGTACATTAGTACTTGTGAAGCAGTTTGGCCCACATTGTCATTTTGTGCTCATGAAACAACAGCTTTTAATAAGGAAAATGAGACTTTCCCAAGGTGATGCCGATGTACTTCTGTTGAAGGATACCCTGGTATGTTCTAAGAGGATACTCTTGCTAAGGTCTATACAATTCATCATAATAATTAAGAATGATATTATCTACGAATGTTGTTAAATGGTGCAACTTCATATAAAAGTTTGAAAACTGTGAACAATATTCCAGATTCCAGTGTGAGCAGTAGTGCATCTAAACTGCGTGAGCTATTTGCTATTATACTTCTTTTCTGTACTGTTTCTAATCCACTGGAATTATGAAATAAGTTCAAAAATCACTTCATTGAAGATTATTATAATACGATATAAAGGCTCATACCGAAAATATAACTAATCGTGAACTTCTTTAATTACAGAACATTGTGTTTTCATTATGGTTTACCATCTCCGGGAATAACAGATCTGCCCAAAATTTAAACAGCAAATACATTAGTCAAACTAATTTCAATCTATTTGAACTTCAACATATTATAAACCACAAAGAATAAAGTTTAACTAACGAGCAAAATCAAGTTTATCGGCTCCTTATTAACAGAGCAAGTGAACGTCCTTGTAGTGTGCTCGTATATTTCATAGATATTACGGGTGGTAGAAAAATACCTTTTTCTTTAACCTGATATTGGAAAAAATATGTGAAGAGAAAATGTCGCTATAGCAGTGGCATCGTCCCGGAGGAAAAAACAGGTCATTGAACATAGCAATGGCGGCAGATCGTTAATTTCAAAATATGAGAACTCAATCCGAAGGTTCAGACTTTTGTAAAGTTCACCTAGATATAGGCGAAAGAAAATACCCAGAGATTAATAACAACCATGACATCGAAATTCCGTCAGCTCTTTATCAGATCGTAACGCATATTGAAACTTTAATACTGAACATTTATGACGGAATCCGCAGCCTCAATACAAAATAAGATTCATGGTTGTGTGAGATATATATTTTAGCGCCGAAAAATGTTCACGTATGGTTACTCTATAATCCTTCTCTTGAAAGATTCCTGGTGATTCAACATCTTACATATCCATTAATACAATATGTCATACAGAAGAAGCAGTACATCAGTCAGTGAAATTATTGAATTGCATGGTAGCTGCCGGTCTTCTAATCGACAAAATAGATCTGAAAGTTGGCGTACCCGTTATGCTACTTCGCAATTTGAATCCACCGAAACTTTACAATGACACTAGATTGCAAGTAGTTTCTCTACAGAAAAATGTAATCGAAGCTGTAATTATAGCTCGTTGTAGCAAAATCGAAATGGTGTTTTAGGTACAACCCCATCGAATTATCCATTTCAGTACAAAGTATTGCAATTTGCTATTTATTTTAGCTTCACAATGACAATCAATAAATCGCAGCCCAAACTTTAAAGAGCTGGCATTGATGATGTTTACTTATGGACAACTATATGGCAAGTACACGTGTGAGTGTCCCTCAAACGTTATTGCCTCAGTAAATCGTTTATAAAGAGTCATTACAATGAATGTACAGATCTTCAATGAGTTCATTTTACTAAATTACACATCATTCTGCACATATTTTCTATACTTACGTACGTGTACATACATTCAGCCCTTTATATATGTATAGTATATTTCACAAAAATGACGTTCCTGTCATTTTAAGTGTTGGTCTAGACCAATTTTAATAGCAATAAAACTAATTTTCACGGCGTTCTCACAAGAAATTAGTTGTACAGCGCTTGATAGTGAACGCTCATAACTCGACCGACTTTTCTTTAGTAAATTTCACGCAGATACAGTCGCGGGTAAAATCTAGTCTCAAATAAAAACATTTTTCTTTTAAAAACCTTCAACATATATAGTACCAAATATTTGTCATATTTATCATGACGTTTATATCTACATTGCTACAGCCACGTTTGCGGGGTTGGTTATACTTGCGGAGCTTTGGACAATTCTTCAGATTGCTTTACTTCGGGTCAGTTTGTAAGTAAGACCAACATGTTGCTGATGAGCAATCTATTTACGAGTATATAATTATTTTTATTCGGTCTTAAATTCGAACTGCGTCTAGAACTTAAGCTTCTATTGCTTTTTGGGCCAGATATATCAACGACCTTAATAAAAACAAGCGGAATTTCTCAGGTTGAAGTTCGTCTACTATCAGTTTTTTATTGTAGAGACTTCTGCGAATGCGTGTACTTTTTATTAAATCATGGTTTGTCACAACGTCTGACATTCGAAATATTTTCATTTCTGTTGCTGTCATTTTTCTTTTATATTTCTCGGACACCGTCTAACAATGCCTTTATTGTCTGTACTTTTCGAATAGTGCCTTATGTCCACTTTTTTTTTTTTTTTTTTAAAGAACTTAACACTCAATTGGGCATGAATGCACTTAAAGTGCCTGAGCACGTGTTAAGTTTTTTTGGAAAATGGGATAGAGAAAAAGAAAAATTTTTGGGCTCAGTGGTTATTTCGCTCCATGGGTGTCATCCAACATTTAATGGGGAGACTAAATTCTTAGTGGAGTTTGGCTTGTTGTTGATTTCTAGTCAATTACTCACCTTACTTGATTTTCGTTAACTGAAAAAATTAATATGTCTTTCGGGCGAGGCTGGGATTCGAACACTGAACTTTCCGATTTGGAAGCCAGTGCACTACCACTTGAGCCACGGCCACTCACCTGCCTGCCATGAAGTTGCAATGACTGCCATTGAGTTTTATATTTTGATAGTGCGCGACATTAGATTTAACAATTGGTAATTGTTGTAATTTCCCGTTTCACCTTTCCCATTATACTCACAATGTAACAACACAGCTATCCCTCTACGAGTTGGGTATATAATTTTATTTCATAAAATCCATTTTCGTAAAATCTGCCATTTCCTTTTCGTGTCTAACACCAGAGGGAATTCTACTTCCTGGAATTCTTTGTTAAATAATGCGTTAAGGTACTTTTTCCCAACTTTACAAATTTCATTGTTTTTAGCTAACAGTCACCCCTGTTATTCTTCAATATATTTCACATACTTCTTGCCTGTTTTAAGGTTGAGGGGAGAACACCGTGCTCTCTAGCTACAGATTCCTTCTCCTCTTTTCTCTCAAGACGCACTTTATCGGTTTCGCTATTTTTCTGTATCATTTCACCACCGCGTTCTATATTTAACAGAAACATTTAACAGAGCCTTTGGCTTACTTTTAAATTTGTCGTCAAAGTTGTACCACATACTTTGAGCGCTTTACCTCTTGGTATATTACATACTCGTATATCGCCTAGAGCTGGCATCTTTCCTTAATAAAGCAAAACAAAAATTTTTTTTCGCCAGAGCGCCGTGTGAGTTTTGTTGTTGTTAAGTGTTAATAAATAATGTTTTGTATTTTGGATAATGTTTTTTGAGTGTTTTATGTGTGAGACATACAGAAATGCATGTGGTGCCACGTGACTCACCGGTGGTCATTCTTTGATTACGTTGGTTTTTTTTTCGACTCAAGATTTTGATTCATATGAAGGTGTTTTGTAGAATTGAAAATGTCAGACAATAATTTTACAATAAAACCAGATTCGGACGAATGAGTATGTACCAACCGACATTGATTCCTGTGATGCAGATGATTTACTGGAAGAAAGTAAATCTGAGGATGATCCCGTCATTCTTGATACTTCTTTTGCAAAGGTTTTATCAAATATATGGATCGCTATAAATGGAAAATTGCTTTATGATTTCTTTAATTGAAAAAGCTTGTCAGCTTAATCTTACGCAAACAAATTTATTTTGAAAAATAAATTTATTATTTGGAAAATAATATGATCATGCGAAGATCACGGATGAACAAATAGATGCACACTAATGTATCAGAAATAAAAAAAAAATTGTTCATGGGTATGATCAAATATCCCTTGTATTGTAGCATCTACAATTTGTTTTAAAATTCAACTTATGTCACGCAATAGGTTCTTATATTTTGCAGACGATTCCACAGTGGGAGTAATTGCTTAGGCAAAATTATCGGCTTACTGTAAATCCTAAAACAAAATTTTGTAAATACCCAAACTCCTAGGGAGATATTAGTGATAGACGAGTCAATGATTCCCTGGCGCGAAAGACTTTAATTTCGTCGATACAATCCCGTAAAGTCTCACAAATACGGAGTTAAAGTCTATAAACTCTGCAACCCAGCTCCATTTACGCTGGAAAAAATAGCTCGAATAATCAAAGATCAAGACCAACCCTAAGTGACGTTGTCACATGACTGAAAAGTATGTCGACAATTGCGACTGATAACTTCTATACGTTTGTCTAGAAATTCTACCTACCCAGCTGTCAAACCCATCTAATTGGAACGCTTCGTAAAAATAGAAATCAATCCATCAGACGTTACAATGGCCAATCTGAGAAGAAATTATGTCACTGGGCCTGAGTGTCCTGCTATTGTTGTAACAAAATGGAAGTACAAGGGGGAAGTCTTAATGCTTACCATGTTTGTCAACTGGGAGAAGAACTCGCAAAGGCGGTGAAATAAAAAAGCTCCGGATGATCGTGGAATATAATTATACTAAGCAGGGTAACGATAACTCGGATCAAATGGTTTGTTACCCTATCATACTACGTAAAATAATCCGGAGGTGCCACAAAACTGAATTTGATTTCATTTCCACAGTTGTAGTAAAAGCTTTAATAATTTACAAAAAAAAAAAAACAGAAGAACATTACGACAATTTTACAATTCAGGCAATCTATTTTCAAAAGTGTGGGCTAAAGATTTATCCGCCATCATAATCATCTTCCGGCAAGCATCTCTTGAAAGAACTTGAAACTAGAGACAAATAGAAACAAATCCAAAAACCAGAAAACGATGTCTGTTTCAACCACATAAAAAAACTGAAGGTAGACGCGGCTGCAAGAAAAGCATAACAATTCTCAAGAAAGTAGACTTTCTAGACTGCGCTAATTACTGTGGTATCAGTCTTCTTAACATCGCCTACAAGATACTATCTGCCATATTGTGTGAACGCCTAAAGCCGTTCGTTAAAAATCTGATTGGTTCATATCCGTGTGGCTGTAGGCCAGGAAAGTCCACAATCGACTTTGGCCTTAAAATCGGTGAAAAGGTGGTGTGTATATTCATACTACCATATTGCAGATCTTGTAAAAACCCATGAGCTCCAAATCGATACACACCACCTATTGACCGATTTTAAGGCCACGTATGACAGCTTCTATTGAGAAGAGCTATACAGAGCAATATCTGGTTTTAGCGTCCTTGCCAAACCCCTGTTTGTTCAGGATGACGATGGAGAATCCACGCTGTTCCATTAAGATCAGTAAAGAACTCATCGAGACATTTGATGTCAAAAAGGGATTTAGACAAGGCGATGCGCTGTCATGCGATTTCTTTAACATCATTCTTGAAAAAATTGTGAAAAACGCATGCGCCAACATAAGAGGCACAATTTTTCAAAATTATTCGCATACGCCTATGAAATTGACATAATTGGAAGAAATCAGCATGTTGTCAGTGCTTTTGGCTGCTTTGAGAGGAAAATCCTTTCGGTGGTTTTCGGTGGCATCTACATAGACGATGAGTGAGGAGGAGATACAATGACGAACTATACGACGGCCTGTACAGCGACATCAACTTAGCCAGAAGATTGAAGGTCCAACGACTGAGGTGGCTGGGTCATGTAGAGCGGCTGGACACCAATGCTCCTGTCGCCTCCGAGCGACAGCACAGTAGAGTAAGACCGCGACTCTGGTTGCGCACGCTACAGGAAGGGTACCTGAACTAACTTAGCGTTCGAAACTAGACGCAGCTACCTAAAGATCGAGCTGGCTGGAGACGCTTGTTGGTTGAAGGCCAGGTCCACCCTGAACTGTGTAGCCATCATAAGTATGTAAGTAAGTATTGATCCGGTTTTCTCATTGTAAAGAAGTACAACTTCCAGACGAGTGATTTCGATGAAGCGTTTTGTCCTCAACACCTGTTCCTTCAAAATTCAAAGCCTCGTATGTGGCCATGGCACAAGTGGTAGTGGTCTGGTGCTCAAATTGGAAGGTTCGGTGTTCGAATCCTAACTATGTCAACAACTATGAAAGATAGTTGTCAAAGTAGAGTTTATGCCTCTTTTCTTCGGTTAGGATTCACTTTGTATGACCGTTGAAGCATTGCCAACGGATTTCACCAGGCTTTGATTAAATGGAGTAGCGAAACCCCGATATACAATAAAATGGAATGGCATGTCACTTCTTATGCAAAAAAAAAAATGTTTTTATGCACAATGTCTATATTTCACAATGAAATTGCCTTTTATTGCCTCGTGTGTTTATCTATGCAGATATTTTTTCCAACAGGCAATTGGTGGAGTTGACTACGGGCTTGCTAAATTTTAGACAGTACTTGAAATAAATGGTTTCTGCATCTATTGTACTTGGAAAAATATTAAAATCAGTGAGATACAAATGAGCTCACAAGAAAGAGAACTGAATCAACGCCGTGTGGATTGAACAAAATGTAAATATAATGCTGTATTCCATTTTCTTCAAGCCACACGACGGTGATTCGGTTCTCTTTCTTGTGAACTCATTGTTTAACGAATGATACAAGCGTTTCCTCCTGTATCTCTTAAAGGATGAATGTCTTCTTGGGATAGGGAAAATTAAAAATATACATATGTATATGCATTTTGAAAGGCAGCTTCTTCTTTTTGTAATAATTCATTAGGTGTTAGTAAATTTCCCCACCTTCGGTATGTCTGGTCGGTGCGATATATGTTTAGCTACTCCATCTTCTCAGTGTTAAGTGGATAATCTAGTTATAATATTCCGTTTGAGGTAGGAACTTTCCATTTTCTAAACATTCAATTTCTGACTATACAGCAGCCAAAGTAGCAAGTTCGTCTACAGAAGTGGCTGCTAAATTTTAGATCCTCAAATGCCATCTCACCTTCATCCTAAACAGGATCTACCTCAGTAGCGTCGTACCTAGCAGGAAAAATACAAATTTAAGTGATTCAAACACGTACAATGGCCATATCAACCAAAATCTCAGAAATCTCGTCATCTTATAGCGCATGTCCATTTGCATTTCTCTTCAAACAAACTATAATAAAATCGAATTGAACAAATTTTAATACGTCGAATACGTTTGTTCCTTTTATGGGACGAGTGGCCTTGGCTCAAAGTAGGCTGTATTTAAGGTTTATTTTTACTTTTTGGTAAAGATACTAATTTAATCACCAAAAAGCATTTCCTGACACCCCTTAGAAGCACTAAAAGTAATATAATATAATAATAAAGTCTAGTGGTAGTTATAGTCCACTCCCAAGCAGATTGTCATATATCATGTGTTTTATAATATTTCCTTCAGACCTTAGAATCGTTGCTATGAAGGAGTCAGTCCCCTAACTTTGCAGCTTTCTTGTTTCCTCCTATTTTCCTACATTTCTCCCGATATAATTGTGGTGATGAGCTCCGTACTGTTATTCCTCGCGATAGATTAAATATCGATCTAAGGGGAGCTGATGCTCTACTATGTATAATTGGGGAGACTTATTGCCTTTAGCCCTCTTCGTGCCTACTTTGTAAGCTGTACAACGAGGCCTTATGTCCACCCCCCCACAATGGCGTCTGAAGCTACGTAATTTGGTTTTCTTAATTGCTCTTTCCAAGTAATGTCTCGCCAGTTCGACGCTGGTTAGTGATTCCAGGAAGCCTGGTCTCACTATAAATCTATGGGATTTGCAGCTTTCCTGAAGGCGCTTAGCTCCAATTTTTTAAATCTCATCGTTTCAACATTAACTCCCCCCTTTTACAGGCTGTCCTTTTGGACACAACTTATATCTCATCGGAAAAAAGTGACCGGCTGGGTGATGGATTGTGTGCAAGGTGTTGCTCCCGAATATCCGTATCGCTGGTTTTTCGTGCTGTCACCTATCCATTTATGGGCTTATACGGTGCTACGCCGATTCGTTACGTTTTCCTTAGGATTACATGCTTTAGCATAAAACTAGGGACTCCATTCATTTTCTTGGGCGCGCTGCTGCTAGAACCTTCACCACTGTGACGGGTGATATTATTTCTGCATCTTCATTTTCATTGTGTGCACTCCGTATGAGTATGCCGATGCCACTGCTGTGACACTTTTTGGCTTGTGAATTACGATTTTGTACTCACATTCCGCCAGCTGCTGGCGTTCTCCTTTTCTGAGGTATTCCGATGTCAACGTAGTAATACAATAGTTCCACCACATATTGATGCTCCTTCGTCTCCATTTCTTCTCCATACCATGGATGCGTCGCATGCTCACATAAGCAAATTATAAGATTTTTGGCATATTCTTTAACCGACTATCCAAAAATTATATCGAGCGAAATGATATACATTTTTATTATTAAGACGATTTTCCTACATCATGATTCGAAACGACTAAGTTAATAGAATCGAAAACGATAGAGTCTCGGATAACGAGCTCCCTAACTTAGCAGGTTTTTATGGTTACTAAAAGTTAAAACCCTCAAACTCGTATTATGTTTCCTTTAGGTAAGGTTATCGCTTAAGAGAGCTCATATATTGCCTCTTGGGAAGGATTACGAGAGTATTTAATGTGGGGAAGGTATCATATTGTACGAGTTTATGTCATTAGTTAAAAAAAAGAAAAACTAAACTAACTACTAACTTTATTATAAAAACTACCTAGGTTAGTATGTAATTGAATTATATGCTAATAAATTATAATAATAATAATAATATTACAAAATCCTTTTCCATACATGCACCATATCATATAAAATTAAAGCACAAAACAAATGTTGAATAATACGTTTTTCATAAAACAAAATTCCTCAATTGGACACCACTGTGTTTTTTGGCCAACCACACTTGTGGCTTGCACAGACTCTGTATTTTTTTTTTCAAACACCATTCGAGTGTTTATCTGGGAAATGAGGTCATCCTGCTGTAGTTTTCCTGCACTTAATGTTCTGTGTAATGTTGTGGTCAATGGCATCCGGGAAGCAACGCCTAACCACGCACGTAAAAATCACCACAACCACGTCGCTTTCGTCCTCCATTTCCACCTCCATTTCGCCCTCGTTGGCTTTGTCACCGTCGCAATGCTTTGTGACAATCGATTCCATTCATTGGCAACCATCTTTTACACGGACTATCGGTTTTCCGATCTCCATTGTTAATAATGGAGATTTCATTAAAAGCCTCACGTATTAGCAACCCATCTCCCTGTACTATTTTGCCAAGAAAGGAAGAGAAAACTCCTTCGTGATGTTTATCCCAATAACTACGTACTCTATCGATCCGACTTTAGTTTTGGTTGAATCGTTAATCCCATTCAATACTCCGATAATCTCGCGCACTTCAGGTGTAGGATCATACAAGTTGCTCCTTAACTCTAATCCAACAGTGCACTCCAGGGTGACGGGATGTGAAATCCAATTTACTTTTTCGCACTTGTTTAGCTGGCCGGGTTGCCTAACCAATTTGCATTTTTATATTGAGTACAGAGTGTTGTTGGCTCAATCATCAATTGAACATGGCGACACCGTACGCTAGTTGTAGTCCTACTGGTACCTATGTCCTTGTGAATTTTTTGTTATTAAAAATTTAAAAGGAAAAATGAAAATTTTATGAATCAGACTCGAACGTACGAGTTCGAGTGTGTTTGCCACCTCAACCTAACTAAAATTCGCAAGGATGAGAGGAGATTAATTCAAATTCTAGGCAAACACTTGAAAAAAAATATTGAAAAATTCAATTCGAATCTTTTTGTTAGTCCTGCCAGCTACGGGCATTACTCAATAGTTGGGAACGCAATTCAGATATTTTTTTTTTGATTCGATTTGATTTTTACTTCTTTGTAATCGTACTTCTTGAATGTGGGTTGAGGGTTTAAAATAAATTTTTAAGGACATTTTACTATAGAGTGCAAGTTACATAGAAAAATTTAGGGAAAATGTCATCAAATGAGAATTGGTTCACAGGAGCGGAATTGGTATTGCGAGAGCCTTTTTGTAATAATATTGCAATACGCATAGAAACTTAGGAAATAATTTTCAGGAGTAAGTATAACATAGTCCTGTCGTATAAATGTTGATATTATGAAAAAATAATAAATCGGTAGACTAGTATGAATGCTGATATGACATAGAACCTTAGGCGAATTCTACAACTCAGCTTTGTCTGCAAAAGCAAAATAATCACACAGCTCTTACACACAGTAACTTACTACTGAATCCGAATATTCCTGTTGTGTAGTAGTAAATTGCATGTCTTATATTAACCACGAAACTTAAGATAAAGTTTGTTGTCGAACCGAATATTTTTATTTTACAACTTAACTTTATTGTGTAACGCTAGATTGTTATGTGAAACTGTACTGAAAATCGGTTGGGATTCACGTAACAACTTAGTAACATACATACGAGTATACGACGTATAACTGCCCATTTGAACAAGCCATTCGTGACTAATGAAACAACTTAAAACTGAGTGTACATCTTAATGTTCTGCTTCTAGGAAATGTTGGTACGAATGAAATATCACCATCTAGATCAATTTTATTACCATTACTTTAAATATTTTGTGTAAAAGACTTCGGCCATCTGACCTTTTTATGCGGTGGATATAGCTACCATTACTACATAGCTATCCAATGAATTGTATTTTTTCTGTGAAAAATCCCACATACGTTTTTGATGTTTTTTCTGTTGTTGTACACTGTTTCCTTACTAAAATCAGAAAGCGAATGAAAAACTACCACATATCATATACGAGTACTACGGCGACTGATATGGAATATGAAGACATTACCTACGAGTATTTGAATGTTGAATTGCTATTCGAGGTAGGTCCAGGCAAAAAGTCTTAATATTTAGGCATGTAAGCGAACGCTTCATAACAATCCGCATCTAAGCCAAATTTTCAAATACAAGATTTATTTGCGTTCATACCCCCAGAAAGGATAATAATGGCATCATCACAAAAAGAAATCTATGACCTCCTAGAACGAATATATGGTACGTGTCCCAACTATGACACCAAAATTGTACTTCTTAATGAAGGGTTGAGCAGGCTAACCGAAAACACGGATTACATGACACCACGTCCGACAATGGATTCAGCTTATTTGAATTTGTAACGGGGCTTAGCATTTTAGTAGTCAGTACGTGGTTCAAACATCTTCAAATGCGCTAATCAATCAACTGTCAACCAGACTTATCACCTTGCAAAGTCACTCCAACAGCCAACATTGATTTCGATCATTACTTTGTTTTCTTTTTTTTAAAATTAGCGCATGCTGAAGGGGTTATTAGTACCCTTCAAATGTTTCCAGGCAGCGCGGGCGAAGAAAAATTAGGGAGAAAAGAAAGAGAGGTACCAAACCAATGTATGTACATTGGTTTTAAATTTCTGAATGTTATAATGACTAGGAAATAGAGAGTTTGGCAGGGCTTTTCATAAGCGAGTTGGAATGAAGCATGATATTTCAGAGTAAGTTCGAAAGTGGGTTTGGGAGTTTTTTTTTTTTTTTTTTCGTCGGAACAAAGCACAAAAATTAGTCCATTGTATGAAATGAGGGTATACTGATGAGATTCACAGCCAGGAGAGTGTTACGGTTGAAGGTTGGACTGGCGATTCCTATGGAGCATTGATGGTCGAAATAGCTGTAGAACCAAGTGAGACACAAGATATTGTGTTGGTGTTAGGGTGAGTCCATAGTCTGAGTGATATTAGCATCATCTATTGTATAAGATTTATCGCACGGTTTTGAACAGTATCTAGCAGATGCAGATATGTTTTAGGCAGAATTGATCTGATCTGGGCATTGTACTTCAATTTTGGGTGAATAAATAGCTCGTATGTTGGGGCCAGATCAGATGGGGAAAAGTATTTCTTACATCGTTTGAGGAAAGGTAGACATTTCTTAGCATATTTGGCTACATCGAATATATTTCCGAGTTTTCCGTTTTCGACCATGCAAGTGCCATTCATGAATAATGGCTGGGTGTTTAAATTTCGCTTTAACGACAGCGTCGTGTTTCGGAAGCATTACATTCCACTCTGCTGATAGTTCCCCAATTGGTTATGCAGTTAATATCGGAATTTAATAAGGATAATATACGCTGCCATTCTCGTTCTACAACCGAAGTGCTGTAGTCGATCCTAAATACTCTTACATGCGTTTTCGACAAAAGAGCCCAACCTTCTCAAATGCCTTAGAAATATGAAGTGCAACTATCTTGCTTTCGCCAGACTGATGTACGCTTTGGCTCCACTTTTCGTTGAGACATGCCACCAAATCACCAGTGGACCTGCTGCTACGAAAAAAATACTGCCGGTCAATGAGAAGTTTTCGTGTTTCGAGATATTTCAGCGTATCCATGGCCTTAGAAAGAAAGGACGTTCGTGTAATAGGTTTGTAGGAGGAGAGAGAAAGATATTTTCCTTTCTTAGGGACGTGCTGGACAAATACAAGTACTCTTGTTACTACGCGAGTTCGAAAGTGGACTCGTCCCGTTGGAGATTCAACGTTCTCAAGGGAAAAGCATAATCTGGAAGTATTGAATAGGCCGCAAAGTGTGCAGCAAGCAGATTGGCCTTGTCCAAAGAGTTGACAGCTGGATTGTCATTATTTTGTAAATGAATCTTGGGATGGAGGATTAAACAGATTTTTAATATTTTTGACGAACGACCACAAATTGTTACTACGTATGGCACATTATATTATAGCACTTTTTGGCTCAGTTTTTGGTCGTATTGAAATTTCAAACGTTTAAGAAAGACGTTGCGTCGTTCCTGTCTCGTTTGAACTTTTTTCGGTATTCCCCTGTATGTTTTTTTCGAACCCTGACAGCCTCTAGTCATACTACACCTTTTCTTTTGGTTTGATATTCTTCATCCGATGAGGGAGAAAGGGTCTCATTCGAAAGATAATATTGCCAGTGATCATATCAGTAGCGTCATTCTCATCGTTATCGAGGAAACATAGCGACAAGTTAAAATTCCTAAGCAAGCTGTCAAGTCTGCATCAATTAGCTTTCTCGTATTGCCATACGGTTCTTTTAGAAATCTTTTCTCTAACTGTGTGGTCGGTATACGAGATGATATAACACAAAGTGGTCCGAAGAGCTTAGAGGGGATAGCATTATAGTTATAGAATTGTAGTTATAATGGAGAAAAATTAAAAACAAGTCCATGGTGTTGCCGATATGACTATCAACGTCTGGTATACGTGTGGGCTCATTTCCGCAGCGAGGATCTAAACACCGAAGCCACTGAATTGTATGTAAAACGGTATGAGGATACATGGATACAATTCTTTGAATGGAGTCAGATAGCATATCAAACTCGTTAAAGGTCGAATTGCTGTTGCAAGATATCACAGGCAATGACATTAAAAAGCTGTAATTGCAAGAGACCGCTAGAATCTTTTTCGATCGCGTTTCATTCAAGCTGTTCCAAAATTCTAGCCCCGTAGACCACCCCTAGAACACTAATGGGAATGTTGTCTGGACACGTATGTATACGCAAATAAACAAGAAGCATATAGAACTGCGCTGTATCGAAGGTCGAGAGCTGTCTATGAACAGATGAAAAGACAAGAGCCCGAGATGCGCGGTTCGCGAATAGAAAAATGTTACTGCAAGAATGACGTTGGAAAGTTTTATCGGAAAATAAAATGGATAAAAACCAGAATGGAAGCCTATGAAGATGAACATGGACAACTGCAAGAATAGTGAGCTCTGGAAAAAGTTCCTTGGATCATATGTTCAGGACGAAGACGTTGCAATTGATATACTAAATAGAGAACAAGTCTTGGGACCTTTTGTACAAGTAAAATATATACACCATAAAAACTCTTTACTATAGGAAGTGCTTTATTGAAAGCGATTTCTAACCCATGAATAGAATTAACACTATTTTACATCATAGACAACATTTACCTTTTTTATAGCCAAGCTGGGTGACAGTCTTGTGCCAAAGCAAAATAGACTTTGAGTTTTTTTTCTTGCGACATTTATAATGGAATAAGGTCAATACTACTACTACTACTACTACTACTACTACTACTACTACTACTACTACTAGAAGCTAGAGCTAGGAGCTAGAGATAAACTAGTATTAACAGAGCAAAACATGTCCGAAGAATGGAATCTTAGTGTCGTTTGCCGATGCCACATGGGCACAGTACTCCGGCGTAAAATCCCGGACTATACAAATTCATTTGTATCGATCCTTTGAAAAATAAAATATATAAAGAAGATCTTTTTGACTCCGCTAAATATAAAGAAAAAAGCCTCCATATCGGAGTACCTTTAGGACAGCATCGACCACATATTAGCACTACCGCAGGTCTTGAATAAATCTCTGCAATTTTATATCGACACTCACCATCTATTTGTCAAATTCTAACCCATACTTAACGCTATAATGTCAGTCTTATGAACTTGAACACAGAGGATTTGTATAGTCAAACAGTATATGTATCAATGATAGCAGCGAGAAGACTTGTTAATACGATTAAGCTAGTTGCGCGTGTGGATGTCTCAATGGGGACAAAATCACTTATAGATCACAGTCTAGTTCGAACGAAGTAAACTGAAACCAAGTCAGTAGTACTTGAATTTAACATTTCGGATCATTCCATTATATTCTGCGCTATTATTACAAATGAGAAGAGTGAAGTTAATGAAAATGAATCCCGAATCGACATTTCGAGGTCTTCTTCGATACTGGCCGCCACGGCGGTTATGTTTTCTTCATTTCGCACCAATCTCTATCAGGTTGGTGGCTTAAGATCCAAAAAAGTGTACTCACGCTAAAACTTTTCCGCGGTGCGACGAATTGCCAGCACGATGAAGCCATGATGACGACCGACATTAGGACGAAATTCACTTTGGGTATTTACAACTGAGCCAGAATTTCGATAACATTTTTTAATAATTTCAGCACTTTCGGCAATAGTAAAACGATGCGTGATTAAATGGCAAACCTTACTGAATATTTCGACAGCTGGATATCATCGGTAACTTTGACCTGACTGCTCAAACATCACAATTGGAAAAACTATCGTTGCTATCTGGTCACCCGTTATTTGGCAAGAGTACGATAACTTTGGCGCCAAGAATTGATAACGGTATTTTGTAGAAGAGTTAAAAACTAGCATTTTTTACTATTGGAGGAGGGGGAGGGGGTCCATCTCGTCCCGTTTAGGAGTTATGGGCAATTTAAAAACAAATGACTTAAGATGGGGAAAAAATGATTAAAAAACAACGGTAATACTTACAATAAAGTACTATATAGAATATGAAAGCCCGAAACTTGTTATTTAATATAAAATTTACATCAAATTATTCGTGTGAATTTTTTTTGAATAATTCACATTCAAACTCAAATTCTTGATAAAAAATTAAAAAAATAAATTTTTTTAACAAGATTACTTAAAATTGTGAAATAATGTGAAAAATTGGTTTTTGTATTCAATGCGCGTATTAATTCTGAATCGAACACAACAAACCGAATGGCTTTATGTCCTCTAGTTTTTGAGCAAATTGAAATTGAAATTACTACTTTAGTTTTGTTTTTTGGCATTTATGTACGTAGTCTTCCTTTGAATAAGTTAATGAGTATTATTTAAACATCTCGCAGACGCCTATATCTATAGTTTTCTTAATTCAGAATACACGTTTCTCCGCTCGGGGTATGTGCTTTTCGTCAGGCAGGCGCCTATGTCATCAATACTCTTCATCCACAGTACTCATCACAAAGTTCCCATTAATAACAAAGTTTCACTAATTCGCATTATAGAAAATTCACATGTTCCAATGTTGCAGTAAATTATTTACTTTGCGAAATTTCTATGTCTGTACGTATGTAAATGCACTTGATAATGATGCAAAAATATAACCGAACAAACGTTTCGCTTTTATACCGTTATCTCTTTTTGTGATAAGGTGTGTAGTTATTGATATTCACAAAGATCACTCTGTGTTCAATCGTAGTGCGAATCAAGTGATATTTTTTGTGAATAAGCAATGACGGCTAAGCATCCTCTAATCCATCCTAAACTAAATAACTTCTCAGTGTTTTGTTCGTTCGGAGATTTGGTGTCGACCAACGAAAGAAGCATTGAATTTTTAGATGAATTTGGTTTAATTCCAACTAAATCATCCATTCCCCCACTGTGTTGCAACTTACCTATGAAGGTGTAGAAATGTAAAGTTCGGTTGGATGTGGCGATGCTCAAAGAAAAGCTCTAAAAAAAGGTGAAAAAAATTGTAGAAATACAATTAAGCCATCTATCGGTACATTTTTCCATGGACCTCAATGTCGGCTAGAGATTCGCGAGGTGCTTGCAATAATTATCGATTTTGTTATCAAAATGCCTGTGAACACGGTTTTTCAGGTAAATAAATTAAACCTTAAGCTACAACCCAAAGATTTTTTAAAAATATTATTATTATTTTAAAATTAGCATATAATCGCTTGGCGCCATCACGACAATAAAAGTGAGCTTAATAAATCTACTATAATAGATTACTAAAACTATTGTCGTGAAATAGCCGAAATAATTGCATCTCACGTCGATGTTAACATTGGCGGCGAAGGAAAAACTGTAAAAATCGATGAGACCTTTCTACTACCAAAACAACCTCGGCTCTTCACAATCATCGACGAACTCAACGAACTCGACATTGACACCAGTACGGGCGATGACTTCATTGACGAAACATACATACCTTTTTAATATGTACTCGTACATTGAACATTTAATTGACTACTCTTAACTAACACCTAACTTACTCACAAACTGACTGTCTGGGACGCGGAATGCAATGCAAATCTACCTCCTCGTGGTGCATTCTGGGTCACGCTAAATGATTTGCTGTACTTTACTTACAAAGATGACCCTATCAGCAATATTAATCCTCAAAGTGAGATCACCATAAATACCAAAAAAAAAACGAAAGTCTTATAAAGATTAGTTTTAGTAATTTTCAATTTTCTCATAAACTAGAAGATATAAAGCCATGCGGTTTTTTGTGTTCGATTCAGAATTGGTATGTGCATTAATACAAAAAACCACATCATCTTACAATTTTGAATAATATTGATTTAAAAATTTTTTTTTTAATTTTTTACCAAAAAATTTATGTTTGAATGCGAATTATTCAAAAACTATTCACACGAATAATTTATTGTAAATTTTATATTAAAGAGAAAATTTTAGGCTTTCAAATCCTGTATAGTACTTTATTGTAAGTGTTTCCGTTGTTTTTTTTAATAATTTATTTCTCATTTTAAGTCAGTTTTTCCTAAAATTGCCCCTAACTCCTAAACGGGGCGAGATAGACCCCCTCCCATAGCAAAAAATGCTAGTTTTTAACCCCTCTACCGAAATACCGTTATCAATTCTTGGCGTCAAAGTTATCGTACTCTCCCCCGTTATTTTCGACAACCAGTCATGAAACACATCCAGTCAAAAATCTGTTTTTTGTTTCGCCTTCTTTGGTGTGTGTTATCTCATAAGAAGCAATGGATTGTTGTTTCATTAGTCCACAAAAAACGTTTTGTCTGATCCGGTGTGTTTTCAGCATAAGGCGACACACGCACGTATAAGGCGACCTCAACAAACTTCGAGTGCGGCAGAGTAGGCAATTGGCAAGAGATCGCGCTCAGTGTAGACGCTTTTTGGTTGAGGTGCAGGTTCACCCGGACTGAAGTGCCCCCTTAGCAGGCAATAAAGCTAAAAGGTGTTAAATACGTCTGGATTAGAGAAAACAAAATTCTTGTCAGAAAGTTTGAGCTAAGCAAAGTCATTTCTATTAGATCTTTTAGTGACCTTGCACTCATTTGTGCAGTCCTCTTTTTTCTATTTCCATTGCCAGTTAATGATTGATAATATTGATTTGTTCGCTGACTTTTCCTCCGTAATTCATCGTTTGTAGCTCTAACTCTGATATTGATTTTACTGATGGTTCCTGTAGCAAAGACAAATTCTTTATCTTGTGCACAATAAATGTCAGAAGTCTTAGAGAAAATTTTGCAGCTCTTGAAACTCACCAACATGATTTTTCTGTGCATTTCAAATATAGTTTTTCTGTCTGAAATCTGGATTTATGGGTTTGAAAAAGAGGATTACTTTATGCCCGGTTTCAATTTTTATGCTAAAACTAATGAAAATTACGCTGCAGGTGGTGTTGGCTGCTTTGAAAAAGAGAAGGAGGAATACCTTATTTACAAAGTCCTTTGTGTGCCGATGTATTAGAATTTTCCATTGAAATTAACCAAGGGAAATGGAAAATCAAAAAATGTAATTGTACTCCTATTAGGGGATTCCAATACAATGGTACCGTAATAATGTGAAATAATTAAGACAAAGCCTTTTCGGAGTTTAGTCGGTTTACATTACTGGAGCTTTTTTGCTCCATTTAAAAGAGGCTGATTTTGACAATTTTCTTATACATTTATTATAAAAAAAAAAACAAAAATAATTCATAAAACAGTTTCAACGTACTTAGTTAGATAAAAAAACAAAAGTAAAAAAAAATGTTAAAAAAAATTCATAAGTACAAATCGGTTAGCGAAGATACTTACTTACTTACTTAGCCGTCGCTACAGCACAGGGTGGACCTAGGCGTCAACCAATAAGCCTCTCCAATTAGCGCGGTCGTTGACTAATTGCCTTCAATTGCGCACTCCAAGTTGGTGGAGGTCCCCTTCCACTTGCGCGCTCCACCTAATGTGGGGCCTTTATCTACTGCGTTGTCCCTCCGGATTAGAGCCGAAGCTTCGAAGATTTTTCTCTCAAAACGACCAAGAATATCTTCATCCGCTTTAGAAATGGTCCATGCTTCGGAACCATAGAACAGAACTGGGATTACAAGGGTCTTATATGTCACATGACAGCGAGTCGCCTTGCCTAAATCCTTTTTTGATATCAAAGGTCTTGGCTAGGTCATTCAAGGAACTAGTACGTTGTACGTGTCGTTGTAAAAATGGCTTTCGAAATGCTGAATCGACCGATGCATTTCTACAGTTTTGTGGCAAAGTAATGGCAAACCTCAATTGTAAAAACTTCACTGCTAGTTTACTTATTGATATAACTAAAACATTTGATATGGCCGATCACATTATCCCACTCAATAAACTTGGAAAAGAAGGTTCAGGTCATACCGGAAAAATAGGTCACAAAGAGTGAAAACTGAGGAAACTAGGAGCGATCTTGTGGTCTTCTTAGGGCACATTAAGGCTCTCTTTTATGCTCCATTCTCTTCCTTACCTATATTAACACTCTTGTTCTACTTTTTTTTTTTTTTTTAATTCACACTGAAGAGGGTGTGACTACTCGTAAACTACCCGAGCACGTGTTGAGTTTGTCGAAAAATTGGATAGAGCGAGAGGGAAAGATGTTTGGGTTCAGTGGATGTTTTGCTCCATGAGTGGCTTCCAACATTTAATAAGGTGAATAAATTAACAGACTTGATGTTGTATTTTAGGCAACCATTCATCTCACAATATTTTAGTTGCCTGAAATAAAGAATGTCTTTCGGGCACGATTGGTATTGAACACTCGGACCGTCTGATTGGGAAGCCAATATATTACCACTTAAGCCACAGCCACCCACAATTTAAAGGCAAACCAGCTGCATTTGCGGAAGATATAAGTTCCTCATTTGATTTGGAGAGTGGACTACACTTTACTTCCGACATAAATTAAGACCTTCATCTTCTGATAATCTGTATCTCTAAACACAACTCGGTTATAAGTGCCAAGACCAAGGTTATGTATCATCTACAATAGACCTTGGAGTCAATGCCTACTTTCATTTACCAGAGTGCAAAAAAAACTTCTCACCTGCAACTGTATGTCTTGGTTATCTTCCAATACCTTTAATGGCGGCTTTGCCTGCAGTGGTAAATGTTTCCTGGTCGAAAATGTGAATGAATTTAAATACCTGCGGCTTATCGTGGACATAAGAATGAGCTTCTCTAAAGATGTTTTTTTTTGAGGAATTATTTTCGTTATACACTTAGCCATTTATTCTACGCGTATCTGCGTAATGTTTGTTCAGGTATGTTTTTAAAAATCATTTCTTATGGTATATTCTACTCGAAATTACAATATACTATTGCCAGCAAAAAAAAATAGAATAAATCCTTTATTGGTCTTACAGAAGTATACCTTATTATGATATCTTGTGAGACATCCTCTGTTCTGTGACTTAAAAATTTTTCCTTTTTATTTATTTATTCAATCTAATATTTAAAAATCAACAGATTTCGAATTTCAGATAAGATTATATCTTAAACATATCTTAAAATACTGTAATATAACAATTCATTAATAAAATACAGACTTTAATTTATTTTTAAAAATATTTCTGGGCAAAGATATATTGAATTCTGAGCTATATATACGATATTCCAATAAGCACTTGACAAATTTTTTTTAAATAAAACGCAAACCATTTGAGATATTTCAAAAACTTTATTATCGGCTTGAAGTACAATCCAAACATTTATGAATGGAACTCGACTTCGTTCATAAGGCCACCGCGGGCAAGTTTGCAGCGGTCAATTCTTTGGCCCAAATTTTCAACGACTCGGTAACGCATTTCTGCCGGAACGGCCACTATTTCGTGTTCCATGTTCGCTCTGAGCTCTTCCAACGTCGTCGGCGTGTTGGCATAAACCCATGATTTAACGTAGCCACACAGAAAGTCAAGCGGGGTTAAATCGCACGAACGAGGCGGCCAATCGACTGGCCCATTTCTTGAGATAACACGCTCACCATACTTACTCTTCAATAAATCGATTGTAGCGTGTGCTGTGTGGCATGTGGCATCATCCTGTTGAAACCACATGTCGTCCAAGTCAATATCTTCAAATTCGGGCCAAAAATAATCGGTGATCATGGCGCGATAACGCTGACCATTCACAATACCGTGACGATCGTTATCGTCGATACGGCCCAATAACTCCGCCCGCATGCAAACCGCACCAAACAGTTATTTTTTGTGGATGAAGTGGTGATTCATGAAGCACATGTGGATTTTCACCTGACCAATAACGCATATTTTGCTTATTGACGAACCCATTGAGCCAAAAATGAGCTTCGTCACTGAAGATGATTTCGCGATGAAATTCATCATCTTGGCGCATCTTCTCCAGAACCAAATCGGAGAACGTACGTCGCTTCAAATGGTCCATCGCCCTCAATTCTTGAGTCAGCTTGATCTTGTATGGGTGTAAACCAAGATCCTTACGCAAAATACGCCATAATGTGGTCTGAGCGATGCTCAATTCTTAAGAACGCCCTGGAATTGACTGATTTGGATTGTTTACTACGGACGCCTGTACGGCAGGAATATTTTCGACACTTCAACCAACCCGTTGTCTCACTGACACGGCAACATCACACAACGAATATGTAGACTCACATTTTTGCACTAAACTTGTTATTGCCTGTCTACTAGGGCGAGAATTACGATCGAAAATTGGAGTTAAAGCTCTTAAAGTTGCAGTCACCGCCTCCGAATTTCGGTATAAAATTTTTATAATTTGCAGACGTTGCTCATTCGTGTACTTTGCCATGATGAAAATGTTTATTGAATAAATTGACAGTGACAGTTTGATGATTAGTGAAAGAGTGCGTTCACAAATTAAATTCAAAATTGTCAAGGCCCTATTGGAAAACCCTTTATTATGAGAAATTTTAAATAGTCTTAGGACTCTTGAAGGAGTGTACAAACTGAAACATCTTTGCAAATTCTCACTGTCAATGGTCGCAGATAATAGGTACGAGGATATCTCGGATTATCATTACATTATACATCTTTTTTCTCAATTCAAGGGATTGCATTCTAAGTAAGAAGCAATTAGAAACGTAAGAATGGTGAACTTAGGGGATATTATTAAAAAAAAACAAACAATGTGCAATACGAGTACAATGCCTTAATAGTATAAGGATCTTTAAAATCAGAGGAATTTAACCAATTCTAAAAGAGAATTCCCTTTCCTAACGATGTATGTCAATTAATATGTAAGTGTAAAGTTAACTTGGTATCAAAAATTATAACAAGGTCTTTATTATAATGTTTTACAATATAATAATGTCTTACAATACGATGCAGAGTTCTATTGCAGCTCATGCATGTACACTTGTCTATGTGTAACGTTAAGTCGTTTAATTCGGACCACTTAGTGAAACAATCTAGATCTTCTCATAACAAAAGATAGTCATTTATAGTTGATATCTCCGTAAAAAATGTAATATTATCCGAAAACGTGAGGCAATAGCAATGCTTTAATAAGTTTGGCCAACTCAGTGATGACAAGTAAAACTAGCGTTGAACTTAGATGGCAGACTTCTGGAACACCAGAGCTAATTAAAATTTCCTTAAAAAAATAGTTTCCAATAACAACATCTTATTTTCTGTCATGAAAATATCATTTAAACCACTGCAGCAATGAACCCCATATACAGTTAATTTATTTATCGTAATTTTTTTTGTAGACTCTCTGGTCCTTTAAAGTAAATATTTTACTTTTCGATTCTCCTTGATTGTGTATAAAAAAAAGAAAATACTAATTTTTGAATTTTTTTTGTAAAGTTCACACCACCCAAATAAACTTAATTTTAAAATGTCTAAAATGTACATTGCGGTGGATCTCAATACCAATACCTTTGTACTCGTATAAAAAATGCAGAATGCCAAATGAATTTATTATATTTTGTGTTTTATTTAAGTACTATTGGTCAATCCCTGTTATGTAATACTGAATTTATATAAAGAACTGGTGAATAATAACAAATCCTCCGGAGCATTATTTTGCGTATTTGGCCTATGTGTATTGTACTTGGCAACTTTTAGAATTTAAAAATTCAACAAAAATACTAACCTCGAATTACTACTACTTACTGGCTTACCTATATCCTAAGGGTCCAACAGCTTACACTACTCTTACTCTTCATTGCGTTCGGCTTCTGAAGATGTGCCTTTCCCTCATCCTACTTGACATATTTATTCTTTGACTGTTCTGCACCATATGTGTTTCGGTCGACCCATTCGTCTTCCGTCATGGGCTATTGGCTTCTATTGTAAAGCATGAAAAGGAATGGAAGTTTCCAATGACACTTTCATCTTTATATTGTTATGTTTATTGGACTTTAACCAGTCCTCTCATTGAGCTCCGAGTTAGAAACACGGTTTGTCCTGAAAGACAAAGATAATCGGAAATAATCGAGAGGATCCTATTCAGAAACGTTTAAATATACCATGAGAGTTGTTTTTCTTTCGTGTCGGAAGCATTCATTCAAAGAACTAGTCGGTTGTATGTGTCGTTGTAATAAAAGCGGATATTTTCCAAGCTCTGCACCCATACAACAGCACAGATTTAACGTTTGACCGGAATAGCTGCAGCTTGATCTTTTATATGTTAACATCTCCATATTTTCGACAAAATGCCAAATGCTGATTTAACCTCTTTTAATCAGTTGGCTACATCGAGTTCTGTCCCAGCTCAGACCTTTCCCTCATTATTGCTTGCCTTGCGATTTGAGAAGTTGGGGAATTGCTGATGATTGTAGTTTTGACGAAAGCAATCTTCCGCCAAACTACACTTAATATACTGTCCACACCAGCTTTCATTTGGTAGAGGTCCATAACTCTATGGGATATCAAACAAACGACATCAGCGTAGTCAACTGTCTGAAAACTCTGTTTATTACCGTGTCAGTAGCTCTAATTTCGTAAACCGCACCAATTTCAATTTCATTAATGTTTGTGCTAACATTTTTAACTAAATTATGGTACGCTTATTTGAAGTCATACTCCGATGTAGATTTTCATATATAAAACCTTGCTTATCCCTAATTCTTAAACCTTTGTGAATCAATATATTCGAAGTATTTAAACCGTATAAATCACAGTTCACTGATCCCAATTTTTTTCAAAACAGCAGATGGCTACGTTTCCGTCTTCAAAGTCGCTGATACTTCCTCTAAAGATCCTCAAAAAAACGTGAATTCCTTAGCCAGTTCTGATCAGCTCTATTTGTCCTACTTGACCAGTTGACCACAAATATTTCGGCGAAAATTACTCCAGAATTAGTGTAAAAAAAGACTGAACTGCTGCTCCAGATCCATCTGAAAGCCATCACTTTAAAAAAAATGTTATGAATTATTTTGCACAACTTCTCATAACTCCTTTCACAGAGTATTTTTTTTAATTCCTGGAAAAACACACACATAATCCCTCCCAAAAAAAAAACAGTCCGAAAAGACGAAATCCTAAATTATAGGCTCATTCGCGAGAATGTTCTTTATTTAAAACATCTTCGAGCACAAGGACAGCATTATACGTGTATGACTCAATGTTTTCTAATTGTAATCCCGTCCTTTCAAATAACCAAAACGCATTATTAAAGGGTATTCACGCTCTACCAAATGGCAAGGAAATTGATACAATCACTAACGATTTCAGCAAAGCTTTCGACCAAATTTGGCATAAAGACAGATTTCTCGAACTAAAGTCTCTTGCCTTTTAATCTGCATTTCAATGCATAGCAGTCATTCGTGTATAACAATCTTTAAGTTTAAATGGCATTTCTGTGGCACAAACTACTCCGGATTTCCCGCGCTATTTAAACCAACAAACGTTGAGTCTTTACGTGTCACATAGCCTCGGAATTTTTTATGGTAAACGACAGAGCCTTAGTAATTGAATTGTACGCGTTATGGTACGATGATTCTTTAAATTCGTTAATTACTTAACAGAAAAACAGTTCAGAAAAGTGGAAATGTAGATAATCGGTCTTATTTAGGCTTAGTTACTAACTTAGGCTACCGCTACAGTTCGGAATGAACCTGAGCCTCAACCAATAATCGTCTCCACGTCTTCAGCTAACTACGAGGGGCGTTCAATATATTCTCGGTATCGATATGAAGGAAAATGCGAATTCAATTTAAATTGTTTTTATTTTTCAATATAATCTCCCCTAACATCAATGCATTTGTTACATCTTGAGATAAGCTTTTTTAAACCCTCAAAAAAATAAATTTCCTCTTTCTCTGCAAAATACCCATTTATTGCCGACTTGAGTTCTTCATCATCCGAAAATCTTTTTCCACGAAGTCATTTTTTCAAATCCGGAAACAGGAAATAATCACTAGGGGCAAGGTCTGGACTATAGGGTGGGTGTTGGATTTCTTCGAAACCACAATCTCCGGCAGCAGCCTTGGAAACTCGCGCCGTGTGAACAGGAGCGTTGTCATGAAGAAGCAACACACCCGCTGCGAGTTTACCCCGTCTTTTCTTTTTAATTTCCTCCCGCAAATTATGCAACGTGGAAGCGTAGGATGTGGCGTTGATGGTTTCACCTTTTTTTTGTACTCAATGAGCAAGATTCCCTTTGAGTCCCAAAAAACTGTGGCCATGAGCTTCCCGGCAGACGGAGTGACTTTGAACTTCTTCGGGGGGTCTGCTCCTTTTTTATGCCACTGCATGGACTCTTGTTTGCTTTCAGGGTCATAATGGTGGACTCATGTTTCGTCCCCAGTAACAATTCGATCCATAACACCGTCCGCGTTCTCACTACACATCTCCAAAAGCTCTCTACCATGCGATTCTCACTTTTTTCTGAGGCGCTATGAGCATTCGTGGCACCCACCTTGCACTGACCTTTGAAAGGTTAAGATAGTCATGAAGAATGGTGTGAATGGTACCTATTGAAAGCTTGGTGATCTCTGCCATCATTTTCACCTTTATTCGGGCATCCTCAAGAACAAGTTTTTCGACTTCTTTGATGCTTTCTCCCGTACAAGCAGTAGCCGGGGCGCCGGAGCGGGGGTCGTCTTCAATGCTCCCTCTGCCTCTCTTGAACTCACTTGACCACTTTTGCACAGTTGATAATGAAGGTGCGGAATCCTGGTAAACAGCCACCATCTCTTCATGAATAGTTTTTTGACTTTTTCCTTGCTTAGTGAGAAATTTAATTACAGCGCGATGCTCAATTTTCACCATCATCGTCTCAGTTGCCATTATGATTCGGTTTAACTAGAGATAAAACGCGAATTAATAATCACATTTATATGAAATTTTACATGAATGCACTAAAATAATAGTATTACTTGATAAATAAGTCAATTTATATATACAACCAAAGCTTCACCCCGATACCGAGAATATGTTAAACGCCCCTCGTAAATATCTAGACGAATTGCGGTCTGTCCAATTCGTTGGGGCCCCCGCCCAATTATCAAGGCTTCGCCCTTTAATGACGTTGTCTAATAATGAACGGGGGCAGAGGAAAGTCATGGTCTTATCGTAAACATTTTCAGATTACGCTACCGAAGGTTGCTACGATTCGATCAGTCACAAGTTGCCGGTCATAGGTCTTGTTGGCGGCTGGACCACCGGTAGTCCCTACCAGGACTTAAATCATGGTACCGTGGGAGTCAGGAGCCCCCTGGATCTCGGTCCGGGCCTGACTTGAAGAGGTAGGCCCCCTTGTGGGAGCGTCATGGTGGCTGTGGTTTAAACCCAAAATCGCGGGAAGGGTCTTCCTTTGGTTGACCCAATGTAAAGTTGCAATAAGTACTGGGTGCTGCGACCCTAAGAGCAGTAAGAAATTTTAGGTCGGCCTCGACTCATACCAAGGGTGGAACTTATGCCGGCATCACAGTTCCGGTTTGGCATCTCAGGAAGGTGGCAGAGCGATGGCAAGGCGTATCCTTGCTCCCATGGATTTATGGGCATCCCGTGGGATAAGGTGTTAATGACAGGGGTCCACGTTAAACACAAGAGACGTTCTGTCCAATTCGTCGATGTTATGTGTCCCTTCTTTCATATACGATTACTCGTATGTACGTACTTAGTTTTGCCATTATTCAGGACTAAAACCCAAATTTTGCTACTACGGTTCCAATACTTGCAAAAGCAGCACTGACAGTTCTCTGAGTTCTCAATGGTGTCAACGTCATCAATCTCTGCAAGTAGTTGCATAGACTTTTGGAAGATTGTAGCTTTAGTGGCTTGCAGGTTTCGGACAATTTTCTCAAGTACAATGTTGAAAAAATTACATGATAGCGAATCACTTCGCTTTCGTCCTTTTTTGAGATATTTTTTCCTGTTTTTACGCAGCATTCTCCATCATCATTTTACACAATCTGACGAGTTTGCAGAGATGCCAAAGCTGAATAGCTCGTTTTATTTAATGATGTCATGTGTCACTGCGGATATTACTCGTAAATTTTGTCGAGGAGCTCTTTGACAGCGTCGTAATTTTTTCTCTGGACAACGTCTCTTGGAACGTTGTTGACCTTTTTTCGTCTTGCAGGGTCGTCAAATGTAGATCCGTCCTTATCCGAGGCTCGATGCGATCGAAAGATACTACTGCAAGAATATGGTTCGAGGATTCCATCATATGTCAAAACGGACATGTAACGGCCACAAAAACCAAACCGAGGCTTTAATTGATGAACTCAGATACTCGTATGTCGTAGGATTGACGCTGTCGGGGCTGATAATTTGAAACTTGTAATACAGCACTAACGAGCAAATATTTCTAAACCCTAATTATAAGTGTAGACATATATGGTTTTGTAGCGGTTTTAACATTTGTCATATTAATGCACGGAGTCTCAATTAATGTTAAATTATCTAAAGTATATATTTGTGGATTTGGGCGTTGTCTATGTCTTTGAAACATGGTTTAAAAGCGATATATCTGATACTTAATTATAAAATTTCCAGGAAAGGTAGGATTACTTATTCATCGGGAGGTGGTATTACAATTTATTGTAAATCTTCACATACATGCAAAAATCTATGTAAGTCTGTTGATGTAGAATCAGAGATTTTAATTGCAGAAATACACGACGGATCTGTAAAATGTTTACTTTCCTGTGCATACTTTCCACACCGTAGTTTCTCCACTCTATCAAAATTTTCTTCTTTATACGGACACGTTATTGTTTGTGGAAATTTTAATGCAGAATTGCTTAGAAATTATTCTCGATCCTTTCAAATTAATGATTTTGCATATTCTCTAGGGCTGCATATCTATAATATTAAGTACCCAAGACGCTTTGCTAAAAATTGCATCCCCAGTCTTTTAGACTTGACAATAGTATCTGACCTTCGTCTATCCTTCTTTACGACCAACTATTGCTCGACAATATTTCTGACCATGACTTTCATTTCTGCAGTTACAAAATTAACTTCACCCATCACGCCGTCACCCTGAACTTCTTATACAAGGATTATCGGTCCATAAATATTGATGTCTTCAATCTGCTGCTTTATCTGTCCAATGGGATTGTTGTCATCTAAACACTGATCCTAATGTGACACTGCATTATCTCCAAGAAACAATTATCCAAATATATTCTACAACCAATTTGTTTCTACTAGAAAGGTAAATATCCGAAATAACAATTAACCTTGGTGTTCAATGGAAGTTCTAAATGCTATTAAAGCCCGCAACAGGCTTTATTGTAAATGGATCCATAGTCCCTCAAACTCGAATTCGCTCTTCGCTGTTTTCGTTATACGAAATACCAAAATAAACTACTATGCTTCCAAACTAAATACCTCCTAAGAAGCTTTGGACCAATCTACGTCAAATAGGTATCCCCCGTAGAAAATGTAATGCAGAATCTCAAATTGATCCTGACATCCTAAATAGTTTTTTTCTTTGAAAGCATATCTCAAATTTTAGTTATAATCTATCTGAAAGTCTAAATCAATCTGCAAAATGAGGTGGAAAATTCTGTGGCAACGATGAAATCGAACCCTATTTGTTAAAATGGGGTATATATGGAATTTGTTAAGCTGATCCTCCCATTTATAGTATCCAACTTAACCTACATTCTCAATCATAGCATCACAACACCAACTTTTCCCAAATCCTGGAAAACTGCCCGAGTTGTACCTGTTTCAAAAAAAAAAAACAAATCCGCAGCAGATTTTAGGCCTATAAGCATATAGGTACATATGTCAAATGTCTTTGAGAAATTATTAGCTAAACAGCTGATCCAACATCTATCAGTTAATAAGTTGCTTTGAGAGGGACAATCTGGTTCAGTTCTAACCACAGCTGTTTCACTGCAATGGTAAACATTTTGGAGGAAATAAGGTAGGATTACGATAAAGGTTATGGCATGCTTGATTTTTTAAATGCTTTTGATATAGTAAACCATAAAGTCCTATGCTGGGAGCTAAAAAATCTGTTTGGCCTTGGTGAAAGCGCAGTAAGAGTAATTAGTACAATAGTTATCTCTGGTGACTCTTCCTCAGCACTTCTACCAGTAAATCTAGGTGGGCCGTAAGGATCAATTCTTGGTCCGATCGTCTTTTGTATGTTCGTCAATAACTTTTCTTATGTTTGCAAGCACTTTCCTGTCCACCTTTGCGCCGATGATGTACAGCTACATGCCGCAAAATCAATCAAAAATAGAGCTGAACCGACCACCAATCTTAATGAGGATCTTGCTAGTATTTTCTCTTCCTCTGCAGTCGATGCATTGCTTTTGTATTCAAATATGTGTCAGATTATTCCTATTTCCAATAAAACTTTATCCCTTAGCACCTTACCAGAAGTCTTACTCTCTGCTTTTAAAACTCAAAATTGTTAATACTGTTACTATGTAATCGGGGTTATGTCATTGAATGTTAATTGTCAGGATACGACCATATTAATTATACAACAGGACGAATATACGGATCTCTTCGCAAAATCTGGATATCTGCAAGTTTTACTACAATTAATTCCAGACAAAAACTAGTCAAAACTTTAATTCTGCTTCTTATTATATATACAGTTGTGTCCTAGCGTATGCTGCAAGTAGCATTTAATGATGCAGTCAGATACCTCCAATCACCATATTTCACAGTACTTAAAGTGCTTGCTAGGAATGCCCTCGACTCGTCGCCCTCGTCGACTCGGCCGAATATTCACGCTGCGAAGGTTATGCTGTGTATTTGGTGGGACTAGCTCGGTGTTATTTATTATGAATTGTTGAAACCCAACTGTATCGACTTGATGCGATTGAGGTGAGCAGTTTGTAATGCCAAACGCTTTAAAAATGCAGTCCTTCCTCATTTTTCTTCCCTTCGTTAGATCCCTTTTTACTTTATACAGCACCCGCTTTGCATCTTTCTTTGATTAATATATTATTAGTTCTAAATTCTTTTATTCATTTATTGCTTTATTTTTTATAGCTGAAATTCGGTAAATCTAAGTACTGTAAAAGATCTAATCCTTAATGTACAATACCATAATAATTGTAATAGATTGAATTCAATTCAATAAGTAGAGTAAATGAAACCTGCGTTAATCGGATAAAGGTACGGAAGGTAATTTATTTAAGTATAAGCTTTTGCCAACTGATGGTTTAAGTCTAATGAAACAAATCGACTTCAACAATGTGGGCGTCAGGCCCACATAAATAAAGATGCATCACTAACATACAGTTTCTTTAATATTGATATGACAACTTTTTCTGCCAAATCATCCCATTCAAGACTATGCGTGTAATAAGTATTGGATGTTTCATTATAATCTGAACAGACTACAAGGATACCATCAATGCCAAGAGAAATGTGCAAAGAGTGCAAAGAGAAATGTCTAAGCAATTTACTACCGGGTGACCATATAAAATAGGAAAAAATATTTAAATAAAACGAAAACGGTGTGAGGTATAAAATTGATTCTGGCTTTATTTTGAATCCACGTTCATGTCATTATGTGTGGAATAGTGCATCATTCAAATGACCGTCTCGGCTTCGCTGGCAGTGCCTCAATCGGTCGGTCCAATATGTGCGGCGTTATTCCGGCGATAGCGTATCGAATGTTCAAAGCTCGTCCAAAGTGGTTGGCTTATTAGCGTATACTAAGAACTTAACGTAGCCCGCGAGAAAATATCGAGTGGTGTCAAATCGCATGACCGCTGCGGCCAATTGATGAACTCTGGCCGTGAGATGACCCAGCCGCCAAATTTCTCCTTCACAACTATGTGCGTTGCGTCGCTTTTATGGTATGCAGCGCCACCTTGTTGGAAAAGCTCGGATATTACGATGTTGTCGAGCACTAAGCACAGAAAGTTGGTTAACATTGCTCTATATCTGAGACCATTGACGGTAACAGTGTCTCCTTCCTCATTTCGAAAGAAATAAGGTCCAATGATGTCGCCATGCCATAAACCGTACCAAACAGTCAATCTTTGTGGATGCAATGATGCTTGGCCAAATACCATTGGCCGGATTGTGTTCGCTCTAATAATGACAATTTTAGTTGTTAACATAGCCGTTGAACCAAAAATGGGCCTCGTCCGAAAAGATGACTTTTTAGCCAATATCCGGATCTCCGGCCAACATTGCCAGCACCCAATTAGCGAACTCACGGCGTTGTCTATGGTTATCCGGCTTCAATTCTCCCATCACCACAATGTTATACGAAGGTAGGCCCAAATCGAACCGCAAAATAAGCCGGGTTGACTCTCTGGCGATGCCCAATTCAGCTAATAGGCGCCGAATCGAAATTTCTGGATCGTTTTCGATACTGGCCGCTACGTTTTCTTCATGTCACATAAACCTCTATCTGGTTGGTGGTTTAAGATCGAAAAGAGTGTACCTACTCACGCTCAAACTTTTCTATGGTGCGACGAATTGCCTGCACCAATGATAACGACCAACCCCACGAAGAAATTCACGCTGCGTATTTACAACTGAGCCGGAATTTCGATAATATTTTATAATAATTTCCTCATACACGTTCGGCAAGCATTGTTTTGCACGATGAAATGGCAAACCTTACTGAATATTTTGACAGCCGGATTTCATTGGTAGCTTTGACGACTGCGGACACATAACAAATGATGAAACTATCATTGCTATCTGGTCACCTATTATTTCATCCCTTTCATAATAAAATGCAGAATTTTAAAATTATTATAAAAATTGGAACTGACAAAGTAAAATTCTGCTATAAATTCATTACTTTCTGTCTGAAATACAAAGTGTTGTTGTTTACGTTGCTAGTTTTCATTATATTGCCTTCGACTATAAGCTGGATGTCACTATAATAGTGGATGCCAAACTGTTTTCATGATTGTTTAATCGCCTCGGTCAGATTATGAACTGCATCATTTCGAATACTGTAAGGCTACGGATGTGGAATAGTCGAAGAACATTCATTGCGCTATCGATTAAGATACAAGTGAAAGGAGAAACTACTAACAGCTAAACATGCTTGGTATATGGAATTGAACGTGCACTCGCAAAGTGAAAGCTTCGAGAACTTGACTTCTGATGGCAATGTGCAACTCAGCCCAAAAGCTGCTCTTGGAGAAACAATTGTTTTGTGGATGAAAGCAATGTCAATAAGCAGATATTTGACTATGGTTACTTACTCGAGGCAATACACATTCGGAAGAGTAACTACAGATTGCCCACCAGGCGGTGTTTTGATTAAACTGATGTACTGCATGTTGCTCGACCCTTGTCAACAGATCAGTTTGGAAATATTCATGTAATGTAGCATCTATCAATCGATGGGGTACGAAGAAATGGGCTTTAAGTTCATCGTAGTATAATAATTGAGATGAGATTTCTTTTTGAAAACGAGGAATCAGAATAGTCTCAAAAAGCATTATTATCCCAAAATCTAACGAAATTAATTAACCCCATCAGTTCATGAGTTCTTTCTCCAAAGTATTCTTCTAGACTAAAATAGATCCAGGGTGTATGTATGTGTATGTACATCTGCCTGAATAAAATAGTGGTTTGCAATAACTTCCGTTATTCGTAGGTGGAAAAGTCACACAAAAAAATCGGAGATAATGAAGAGAATACAAAAGTTTTGATAAAAAAGTTAACCTAAAAGTTGAAAATTTCGAGATAAACGCATTCTTCTGACGAAATTGGTCAAAACGATTTTCAAAATGTTAGCTTTAAAATGACATAATTTTGGATGGCGTTCATCGAACTTGATGACATTTTAGTATTCTAGTTACACTGAAATTCTCTTTAAAAACTGTGCACACCGATTTCTTAAGCTGAATCCGTTAGAAATCTACGGCCTTTTAATAAGTTTTACCTCGAAATCAGAGGTTCCTCACTTTAACTGCCTATAACTTGGAGGAGGGTGAAATAGTCCCCCTCCTGCGATACAATTTTTTGTTTGCCATAACTTCAGGAATCTTCAGCTATCAGGACGAAAATCTAAACTGGGACACTCTGTATATCGCGAACCCTTACTGAACATGAGCGAATCTATTCAGCGAATCAATCCCTTGCGATTGTATGGAGTGTATCCCAACTGCGTCCATATTTATCAGAGAATAAATTCAAAGGTCACCAACTGACCATATCCCCATTAAATATTGCTTTAACTGAACTGTAAAATGGCAAAAGAATTCTCCCAACGCAACCGGGGATGGTTACTGCAAGACTGCGATATTGAGTACCGTAGTTTTTTTAATCAAATCTCCGACATCCAACCCATCAAAGAAAACATCGTCAATCTGTATAAACAACAACTCATTTTAAGATTTGATAAGGAACCGAAACTAGAAACACTACAAGGTAAAGAATTCTATATATCAGACCTTTAGAGTCCAAGGAAGCAATAATAGATCAACTTAAACAAATCAGTAAGGGATTGATATTTATTTTTAAATTAGAGATACGGATTATAATGAGAAATAATTCATTACAAGTACACGGAGAGTTAAAGATTTGAGGACTGAAGAGGAAGCTAGGAGACAAGTCTGTTTATATTATATCAAAGAAAGTCAACATTCAGGCATAGTCGAAACCCATGCAACTTCTAACACACGAATTATTACACAAACCAAATGAAGGAATCCATATAGTTATTGTAAAATGTTTGTGTGGGTATAAATGATACTCGTAGAACTTATTCCTTTCAATACAATCACACAAAATTACAATTCACAAATTAATCACTTATCTCACAACTTTTACTTTTCTTTATCTTTTACTTATATCACTCATTCATTCTCTTTCACATCTTCAAATTTCACTTTTGAACTGACTTGCATATTTTGGCGAAGCTGATATCTATACTCCCCTGACCTCCTTCAAAAATATTCCTGTACCATCCAGCGTTCCATACAAATTTCTGTTTTGTTGGAACATTCGATTCCATTCACCATTTACCAATGGTTAAGCATAAACTTGATTAGCCATCTTGCAGTCACTTTCTTCACTAGTTTCTCTTTCCAGGGTGGTTCTAACTGCCACGTAGTTTTCGTATTCTACCAGCATTCTGTTAGTAGCTTAATAATGTTAACAGAAGGCAGATCCATATGCTTGTATTTTTCAAGTAAGTCCCGTTTTCGGGGTTCCATGTCGTCTCCAATATTTGGTATTAGCCTGGATACTGCAACAATCACTGGCAAATCACTTTCACTTGTGCATTTTAAATGGTCTCTAAAATTTAGATTACTGTGTTTCTCTTGCCTATTTGGGCAGGCGGTAAACTTACTAGTGGCTACTTCTGACAACATACTTTCTGGTCTTGATAGTACGAGATTTGATGACCGAAGTCATGTCTTCATATTTTTAATGATGTCAATACAGAGTTATGTCTCTTCCTCTATGGTTTTGCATTTTCAGTATTCCATCGTACATTATATTACACCAGGCCGGACCTATGACTGACCCTTATGGAACTTCTTACATACATACATACATAATCCGGTCCTCTTTAACCCTAAGGTGTCTAG
Organism: Volucella bombylans; assembly: GCA_949129095.1. NCBI lineage: Eukaryota > Metazoa > Arthropoda > Insecta > Diptera > Syrphidae > Volucella > Volucella bombylans. The sequence continues at coordinate 327,687,531 of OX422140.1, forward strand.
GCGGCGTCGGTGGTTCCTCCTTTTTTTCTCGCGAATTTTCTTCACTGCATCCTGTCTCTTGCTATGTGTTTTTCCGAGATCCACCTTTGCCCTGCTTCTTTCAGAATTTTGTCGACTATAGTGTTCCATGTGATTTTGTTTTGTGGTTTATTTTCCTCGAGTATTAGCTTAGCCGAATTGATCTGTAGTTGCTTTCTAATATCTTCGTTCCTTTTCTTCTCTATTTCCCTGGCTCCTATATTCTCCACAGGTATTTCATCTCCATTGCTTGTATTTGTTTTTCTTGTCTAACTGTGAGCTTACAGTTTTCGCCTCCATGTAGTAGTACAGGTAAGTACATCGATTTAAAAATTGATATTTTTGTTCTTTGTGTGATCTCGTTGTGGTCTAGAAACTTTTTTCTTAATTCTGCGTACAGTCTATTTGCCGCTTTTATCCTCACCAGCAATTCGTCTTCCGAATTATCTCTGCTGTTTGTAATACTGTTTTGTAGTACTTTATATCTTTGCACCTGTTCAATGACTTCTACAATCACCATTACTCTTGCTACTCCAGTTTCGTTTCCGATCATCACCACTTTTGTCTTATCAACATTGAGTTCCAGTTTCTGCATTGCTAATGTATCTATGTCATCTGCGAACGTACATGATTGAAGATAGATTGGCTGAAGCCGTCTGTAACAGACTCTATAACTTTCCATCCCTTTCTTGGCAATGTTTGATGGCATCATCCACTGTATGGATTCCCACTACCTTGTCTCATTCCCTCAGACGCATTGAATTTGTCTGACAACACATTACATGTCCTTATGTCATTAAATGTTTCCTTGTATATGTTTTTGATGGCTTGTACAATTCCTTCCTGCAATCCTTTCCTTCTAAGACTCTCCCAGATTTTTCTTCTACTTATCGAGTCAGATACTTTTTTCCTTTCAATAAAGCAGGTAAAGACTGTTTTATTTCAGCAATTCTAGTGCCGTGAAAATGTGGTCTTGGATACTATGATCTGGTCGGAAACCGCTTCGGATATCTGATAACGGTTTTTCAACTCTCTCCCTTAGCCTATATTCTAGGATGGCGTTATCCCCCTATAGTTATTGCATTCTTTTGAATAAAATTACCTATTTCTTCTGAACGTGTGACAATGGCTTAAGGAATATCGTCGTTCCCTTACTAGTCATAAATGGGAACTATTGTAAATCGTGAATAATCGTATTTACGCAATTTAACCTCTAAGATGACCTTGTGGCACCTTAACATCTGATCAAATTTCGATATCTACATAATACCACGTATCGGATAATTAAAAAAAACAGAAAAGTCTGATATGCACTCTTAAATTCACGTATACCAACGTTACATGAATGAAAGAAGAGTGGTATGAAACCACATCACGGAACGAAACCTAAATATGTAAACGACCTAACTGCGCGACGAAGTAGTGATCTCGAGCGAATAGCAATATTCATTGCACAGCTTGATGGTTTATGGGGTAATCAATATGATCTTTTTAAGAACTAAACTACGCTTCACAAGGTAGAATGTCGTCATATTGACGTGCAAAAACTTGAAATTAGAAAACGTTTAACGTATATGTTAAATCGGTTTAATATGCGTTCAAGAAGCCAAGTGGCGGAATCTGGGAAACGAGACTGGAATAAAAGTTGCCATTAATCTTACAGCTGAACTCTCAGATAAGATCATTAGCGTATTACAAATTAACGATGAGCATGAAACTGGTTTTTAACCATACACAGTGAAAAATCAGAAAAGAAATATTTATGCACCGATGAGGCTGTAAAAAGAACATCCAGGGAAGAATAAAAACAGATTTTTAGTGAACAGGTCAGGAAATCGAGCTAGTTTTAGTTTTATATGCATTTTATTTTCTTAACACTAACTCTTACATTCTAACAAAAAATGCTTAAATGCTAGCTTACAATTACTTAATAATCTTACACTAACTTACTGGCCCCACACAGGCACTCTAAGCTACTCTAAATTCTACTATGTCTTTCGACTTCATTTACATTTTCTTAAAACTATGAATACGAACATTCCCATGGAGGGAACGGTTTCCGCACGGAGACTCAGTAGGAGATTATGTAAAAAGAAATCGCATGGCCTAACTTTATAAAATACGCTACATGTTAAGCCAGATCAGCGTTTAATACAATAATACCATGTTTTCGAAAAAAATACGGCTTTCACTGTGCCCAAAAATGGTTTCTGCTAGAATCATATCCCGGACAGGAAAGCTAGTTCGAGAATGCAAGACTCCACTGAACGCAGTCAGAGGGCTGAATTCATTGAGTTTTGTTTGGTTTTCACGTCACAATGGGATCACAGGAAATTAAATCGCCGATGAATTTGCTTGAAAAGGGTCAGAAGGGGCTTCTGTTTCTTAGGAGAAAAACTGGAGACTGTTTGCTGGATCATGATGGGGCACTACGCTTTTGCTAAGCACTAAAATATGCTGAAAATAAATGACACATCATACTGCAAACTTTGCTGTGAAAGTGACGACAACACGGCGGAGCACTACTTCTGTGAGTGCCTGAGTTACGCTCATATCAAGCTGCAGATATTCGACGCTTATGTGGTTGGTGTTGATACTGTATTCACTTTATCATTGAAGTGTTTGCTCTGGAAAGACAGATAAATTTCAGCAAAAGGAATATACAAGGAGTACAATGGACGACTTATTTGTCTGAACGCTCTGTTAAAACTAAAAAAAAGAAGAAAGAAATGATTACATATCACACCGATAGACGCTAAACTAAGAAAATTGCAGTCTGTGCTGCAATGAAGACAAACAGCAAATGCAAAATTCTGAAGTGGACAAACTAGTAGTAAATCGACAATGACTCTTCTCTCCCCCACATACGACAAGAAACAAGCCATTCAAGGGTGGACTTTGTACAGTTAAATTACGAACGTTGCAAAAGATAGGCGAAAAACGGTTGCTAGAGCAAATGCGATAGCAGTGGAAGCATTGTATTGGGACTTAGAAGATATCCACTCACAACCTACTATATAAACAGAAGACAAACAATGAAATAAGTGCAAGACAGAAACAGAGGCTAATGAACTAATATTTTTAAGCATTTGGTTAAACATCGAGAAAACTCAGAAGGGATTCAATCGCCGTAATATACTGAAGACGAGAAGAGACACCTGCCACCGGGCGGAAGTATTGGCGACGATTGGAAGGAAATCTTGGATATCAAAAGGTGGTGGATAAACATAATGATCATCGGAAAGATCTAAATATCATCTACATCTGTTGTACCTATACCCTTTCCGTTGAACTACGAGTACTTCTCTTATTTGTGCCGATTATAGAACTATCATAAGCAACGACATTTGAGCCTTTCAGGCAACTCCGAAGAATCCGATAAAGGCGCTAAAAGATGACAGACTACGAATCAGTCATATCAAAACCGAATATTTTCATTGCCACTATTGCGAACTCGCAAACCCAACTCCTAATATCTTTTTAGAAAGAGTCATTGTATCAAAGTACGAACAATTTTAATATTCCGGCTATATCTCTTTTTTTTTAAGAACTTAACACTAAAGACGGTATGACTACTTTTAAAATGCCGGAGCACGTGTTAAGTTTTTCGGAAAATTGGATAGAGAGAGAGAGAGAGAGAAAGATATTTGGGCTCTGTGGTTATTTCGCTTCATAGGTGGCATCCAACATTTAATGGGGATATTATTAATTATTAGTGTAAAATAGACTTGATGTTGTATTTAGGTAACCATTCCCCTCACGAGAGTTCAGTTGCCTGAAAAAAAGTCTTTCGGTCACGGCTGGTATTGAACCCCGAACCGTCCGAATGGGAAGTCAACACACTAACACTTGAGCCACACTCTAACTAATACGCAAATTGCGACGGCGGTGTCGTACATAGAGTTGGCGAAGACAGTCGAAACTTCCGCATGAGCAAATCAGTTAGTTTTCCACATTCAATGAATTTAAAAGAAGAGGGCGCAAGAAACATAATTGGATCAAGCAAATACGAAAGCACCAGCAAACTCTTGGCTTCACTAATGCGTTGATTCAAAACAGAGTGGCCTGTAGAATGGTTCTTAGGTCCGCAATTTTAACCAACCAAACAATCGACACAGAAGCAAATGCAGATACTTTGAAGAAATACATAAAATTTGTGTTTCATAAAAGAGAAAGAAGAAGGATAAATAGTTCTTAGTCTGATGGTTCTAAAGATATCAAGGAGTGCAAGGAACGTGTAGTTCTGGAAGCACTTGAAATCGAAAGAGAACAAATCGATAGCAGTAGGAAAGTAAAAAGTCGAGATGTGCTGTGGTGTTCCAGTTCTAGACAACATTTTGGCAAAGTTACATGCCTCTATGCTTTGATAGGAAATAACTAAAGAAACGAGGTTCTCGAAGTAACAATTACCCGCAATCGCTACCTCTGTTTCAATCAGAGTTGTTGTTATTGTTAGTGTAGACAATATCTTGCCAATCTAATATCGACATTTTTCCCATCCTTATTTCTTTCCGTTATTCAGAGCCAGCTTTGTGCCATTGACAATAGTTTGATTCTTTGAATGAAAGTCCAGCTCTATCCAGGTCATCTTTAAACTGAAAGATTCGCAACGGAGCTTCTACTGTTTTTCCGGATCAACTAATGTATTCGGCTTGTGTCGGTTTAATTTTATCCTTAATCGCTTCGCTCGTAGAATTCGCAGTAATATGAATAAAATTCTTTTAACAAATAACTTTTTTTATCCTTGACATTCCCCCAACTATCAGATAAGAACGATTCAACTTAAGCTAAACTTCAGCCCATTACTCCTGAAAAGAATTGCTCTCAGCCTCTCAATTCTTGTCAAACTTTATAATGTCATGGCGTTTAAGACCGAAGTTCCAACGTAATTACAATCGTTCTGTCTAGGGTTTTAAAGCATCAGGTGCACTATTCAAAATCTCCTTTGTCATTTCTTTATGCATAAACGACCAGACGCTACAGGCTTGTAAGTTTCATCCTTAGACATGCTACGGATACGGATACGAATACCTACTCCTACTTCCATATTCTATTTCATTTCTTTAATTCCATCAGTTTCTGAGCTCAAAAAATAAAAAGATAACTTTTACTTGAACTTCCTCCAGGATTCGCATAGGATAATTTTTTCGCCCTCAATCCTGCACTGTACAACTCGACGAAAATGAATGAGAGGAAAAACGAAAAAAAGAGAAACCAGCAACCAACCAACTTCACCATTTCAAATATGCAAATCGGAAAAGTCACACTAAAAGACAACTTATCTTTCCAAAAAGGAATTATTACTTCCCCTTGGCCAAGCATTCGCTTGTCCATCGTGTGTCAGAATGTCCTTTGGCCGTTTCTCCGTTCGTTTATTCGACAAACGAAAGGTAAAGACTGCCATATTCAAATAACAAGGCATTGAATTGGAATGGAATGGAATCAGCATTACTAAAGGACTAACCGGATTAGGTCATAACTTTGTTGGAGTACGCCAACCAGCTATTTTCCTACTCAGTCAGGCAGTCAGCCAAGTTTCTACGGTAGCACACTTTGGAACTCATTGTGATTATGAATGCAAATTCGTGTACTCGACATTCCATTGTTGATTAAATTGATTCCACGATGAAAGGAATATTACTGTCCTATCACGCGCGACATACTTATACTCATATTCATACTTCAGGAGCGGCCAAGTCCTACTCGTATTCGTAATAGGACTTCTTTTGGGTGGTGCCCACATTCAGGTATGTCAGTATGTCAGTCATTGGGACTGAGTCTATTGGAAAATGCCAAACATATTTCTGCGTTTTTGTGATTAGAATATTGGAGTAGGATTTCCTACAGAAATTCACCCGACTATCTGGGAATGGGCTTGGGCGGAAGGTTTGAATATTGAATGCACGCAAATATGTTTAACACCTGAGACAGAATGCCTATTCAGAGACTCGCCGGTGAATGCCAATGAATATCGGTTAACTCTAGTCACGAAATGGAAGGTGAGAACTTCAAATTTACCTTCTGAGTGAATCTGTTTATCTTGTCATTCAAGTTCTCTGAATACGAGTTTTGTGTCAATGGCTCGTTTTCAAGGAATCAAATTTAGAAACTGATGGAGGTTGAGGAAGAGCTAACTCGAATATCAAACTGGTGAGTACTGCTTGGAGAGGTATTAGTATTAGAGAATGCAGGTTATTCGTATTTGCAAATTGGTAGCAGCATTGTATCATATCTGTGGTTGTCAAGGAAGTGTCATTTAACCACTGTTGGTCTTATCATATTGTACCATTCCATTACCCAGGAATTCTTTGGGTATTCTATCATAAAATCCTTTTCATATTCAATAGGTAAATGTTTAACTTAACACATGTTATACGAGTACCTATCGTCTAAGTGACAACTAAAGGTTTTTATCCATAGAACAAACGCATTCGAATGGGAAATCTTTGGATCAAGGACTTACAGTACATTTTCAAATGGAATTTCATACAGTTTGAGATAAGTATGAATGTACTCAGAAATGAAAATGAAAAATAAAATCTAATCTATTTTACTTGATTATACTGACGCGGTGCATAGCAAGCAGATAAATTTGACTCCTGCATCCTGTAACACCACGTCCAAAACACTTGGGATGCTGAGCATAGGGCTATTGAATGTTCACGATGTACCATACCTCCCAAAGGCCTTGCCCTTACTTACTTACCAATAATTGGATAACACCACACTTCGGGGTGGACCAGGGCCTCAGCTAATATGCATCTGTAGCAAGCGCGTTCTTTTGTCAGCTGCCTTTAGTTGCCCACATTAAGTGGGCTGAAGTCCCCTTCCAATTGTGTGCACTATATACGATGAGGTCGAAAACTTTTCAGGCCGGGGCGCTCATATCTGCGCGTTGTGACGAAGTCGACATTGCTGTACCTCCCGAGCAGTTCGCTATTGAAGCCTATCCTCTATTCTCCATTGAAGTAATTGGGACTGAAAATTACCCAAAGAACTTTCCTCTCGAATAGCCCGAGAGCATTCTTATCCATTTTCTGCGCATTAAAACAGGAATGGGATGATCAGGTTATTGTATATAATGTCTTCTTGGTTGCTCGAGAGAAGGCTTTACTACTCAGTTCCCTTCTAAACCCAAAGAAGCAGAATGGTTAGCAAGAGTGATCCTTTGCATGATTTCTACGCTGGTGTCACTGTCGGAGTTGATAGCAGAGCCCAGGTAAATAAAGCCCTTTAATGCCTCAAAGATGTATCTGCTTATCGCGACGTTTTGTCTAAGGCGTCGATGTTGTGTGTCCTTCGTTGTTGACAAAATATACTTTGTTTTTACTTTATTGGCGGTTAAACTCATCTTTGTCGTTTCTGCTTCAATAGTTGCATGTGCAAGCAACTGAACAGACGTTGAAAAATACCGCCTCTATAGTTCGCAAAATTTTTTGAAGAACGCTATTGAAAAAATCTAATGACAACGCATTGCCTTGTTAAAGTCCTCTTATGAGGATTGTGATTTCGGGGTTCATGTAATACGGCAGACAGGATTTTATATGCAATGTAGAGGAGACTTATTCTCCTGGTACAATTCGGGGGATCTTCTGTCTTTAGGATCGGACAAGAAATCGTTGACCCAGATCTTGGAGATCAGTTCATGTACTTACATATGCTCCGTATTCAATCATCATCTGCTGCTTTTAAAATCTAGCCAATTAATCCATCGCGTCCAGCAGCTTTATATGATCTTAGCTTGGAAAGGTTGGGGCCATGGGCATCAAACTCCTCGAGAGGTTAAGAAAAACTCGATCGAAAAATCCATTCGGCGTTGAACTTCCTCACAATTGTTCGCTGTTAGAAAATATTCGTACCCGTATCTTGTCTACAACAAAATAATGGCCCGAGTCGATTTTAGCTACCTACTCGAAAAGTTCGAAGGAGTACTTTGCGTCAATCGCAAGAGTTAACCATTTTACATTACAGACTATATTTACATTATAATGCGCCGTAAAATTTATACGCCTGTGTACCATTCTGGAGGTGGTGTAATGGAGAATGTACTTTCCGACTATTACCAAAGATGCCCTCCTTATCATGATCATCCCAGTCCTACTTTATGGCGTAGAAGCATGGACCCTATCGAAGGCGCATATAGATATCCTCAGTCGCTTCGAGAAAAAATCCTTCAGAAAATATTCGGATTGCGTTGACGGTCCTTGGAGGAAAGGATTCAACGACGAACTATACGAGCTTTACAGCGCGACCTAGTCAGAAAACTGCTCATAAGACGCCTGAGATGGCTAGAACATGTAGAGCGAATGAACACCAATGCTCCGACCTGCAGAAATTTCGAATCTAATCCGGAGGCACAACGTAATAAAAGAAGACCTCACCGTAGGTGGTGTGCACAAGTAGAAGGAGACCTTAAGCGACTTGGAGTGCACAACTGGAGGCAGTTAGCTAAAGACCGGACTAACTGGGGAGGCTTGTTACTTTTGATGTCATATTCAGGGCATTGGCCTTAGGTTTTGTCGAGGAGCTCGTAGAAGCAGTTATTGGTAAGGTCGCCCTTCCCCTTTATACGAGCGTGGGCGCTTATACGGTTATATCACAGATAATAAATCTATCTAACCATTCATCATATTTAACAGAGGTAAGAAAGTAAATTGTAGAGAAGTAGTATAAAATTGAGAAATGAAAATTAGAAATCTTTTTAGGTATATAAGATACATTGATAAAGAGAAAATACAAGTTATTCGTAGCAGCAGCAGTCATTAAATCCTCCGGTTCGTTCCGCAGGAAACTTCCTCTTGTTCTCCGATTTACTCCCTTGACCATTATAGCACAGATAATAAATCTATCTTGCAGACTGTTATGCTTCCATATGCTGAATGGAAAATGCCGCTTAAGTGGGTGTATCAACAAGATAATGACCCCAAGCACACCAGTAAATTGGCTAAAAATTGGTTTGGAATCATTGGGATTAATATCATGGAGTGGCCTGTTCAATCTCCAGATCTTAATCCCATTGAAAACTTATGGGCTGATGTTAAACAATAAACGAATAATATTTTGCTCGTCAAACTTCAATTACAAAATGTAAAGAAATATTCGACTTTTCCCGCCTTTGAATTGTTCTTTCTTACATACACACCCATACGCTCAAACAAAATACCAATTCATGAAAAATTACATAATTTCTTATTGCAGTCGAATGAAAACAAACAGCCAAGTCTTCATACCCCTTCCCGCAAAACCCTTGCAATTGTTTTTCATATTCCTTTTGCCTCTGCCCAAAACTTGTGGTGAGAGAAAACAAAAAGCAAGAAAGAGCGAAAATAAAAAAGCTTTACATTATTCCGAAGGCTCGTGTCGGCTGGACGAGTGTCGCTAGCCGACAAAAATTGAACCATTTTTTTCTACAGCGATGAGACATCTGTATAGATTTATTATCTGTGGTTATATTCTAACATTTAGCTTTTATGCAAATTGCCGTCGGGTATGCTGAAGTTCAAGATTTGTTCCCTAGATCTTTCTCTGACCGCAAATCTGCATTCCAATAAACGCTGCGACTACTATCCTTTTAGAGCCAAGTGTTTGTTACATTCTCCATAGTAGATTGCGGTACTCGTATATAACATCGGACTTCATAGATGGAGATATCACTGCTTTCTAACTGTCGAGGCTTTACTTTATAAGCCAGTAAAACTTATCAGGGCTTAGAAGTGACAATTTTATAGAAGGCTCCGACACAAGAGTCATAAGAAAAGAATAGCTAGGTTACTGCAAAGATGCATAAGCCGAACATCTACTTAACACCAGTCGATTAAATCTGATGGAGCAACCGTTCTCTTAACTCAAAAGATAAGAAACTTTCATAAATTATGAAAAAAATTAATATGGAACCATGTAACTCTCAAACCATTGGCTCCTAGTCTGAATGCGGAAAAATCCTAAGTTAAGCGAGTAACTGACTGATAAGGCCAGTAACACAAGCGACGTGATCGGTGATTGGTGCATGACTCCAGATTTATACCCTTGAGTGCAAATCGAAGTAGTCCACTGTTGTGTGCCCTTTAATAAACCCGCGTAAAGTATCTTCTCATATAAGAGTATCATACGAATATCACAGACTTCAGTTTTGCAACCTCCAAGAGCTGATTAGAACCTAACTACAGATTAATGCTCTTTAACAACATGGTGGTGAATCTATTGGAAGACAGCAATTGCAAAAATCGTTTTGGTGCCAAAGCGCTGCGTTATGACACTAACTTTAAAGTCCCATTTTCTACAGATTATAACATATTGCAAGTTTCAATGATGAATTTGAAATATAGAAGAAAAACCAGTCAGTGGAGCATTTGCGTACTTACTAGTACCACAGATAATAAATCTATACAGATGTCTCATCGCTGTAGAGAAAAATGGTTCAATTTTTGTCGGCTAACCGACACTCGTCCAGCCGACACGAGCTTTCGGAATAATGTAAAGCTTTTTTATTTTCGCTCTTTCTTGCTTTGTTTACTGAGAGATTTTTTTTTCTCTCACCGCAAGTTGTGGGCTGTGGCAAAAGGAATACGAAAAACAATTGCAAGGGTTTTGTGGGAAGGGGTATGAAGACTTGGCTGTTTGTTTTCATTCGACTGCAATAGGAAATTATGTAATTTTTCATGAATTGGTATTTTGTTTGAGCGTATGGGTGTGTTACATAGAACACACAGAAAGAACAATTCAAAGGCGGGAAAAGTCGAATATTTCTTTACATTTTGTAATTGAAGTTTGACGCGCAAAATATTATTCGTGTTATTAATATGCAGTGCAGATACACCTGTGTGCAAAATAATAGCAGTGTGATGCTTAACTTTTTATTTTACAATAAATTTTATAGCACCTGTATTTTAATTATTTAATTTTTCTTTCTCTAATGTTCTAAAGACTTCGTATTGAATTTGAAATCAAGTAACTAACCATTCTTATAGAAAACCTAAAATACCATCTTGATGAAAAGGAATTTATTGAGAAAATTAAAACTACAAGTTTATTCATCTAAATCTATATATAAAGTAATCTCTTATCGACTGCAACACACTTATGCCAGCGCTTGATCCAATCCTCGAAACATTTTGTATATTCGATTTTCGGTATGTCCATTAGTGCTTCCTGCGATTTTTCCATTACTTCCTCCCGGCTGCTGAAACGCGTTCCCCGTAGTGGTTTTTTAACTCGATTGAACAGAAAGAAATCACAGGGAGCCAAATCAGGTGAATTTGGTGGCTGGTAGATGGTATTTGTTGCATTTTTCGTCAAAAAATTACGAATAATGATGGCACTGTGCGACGGTACGTTATCATGGTGCAAAATCCACTAGTTTTCTGCCCACAATTCTGGTCTCTTTCGGTGAATTGCTTCACGCAAACGTCTCATAACGCCCAAGTAATACTCTTTGTTTACTGGCTGGCCTTCTGGCAACTACATCGTTGTAATCCATGAAAACCCGGAGCATTGCCTTCTTTTTTGACTGAAAACGACGTGGTCTTTTTGGTCTCGGCTCATTTGGCGAACGCCAAATCACCTTCGTGAACAATTATTTTGCAGAGAAAAACGCCAAGTACTATTTGGATGGGTTAGAGAGATGGGAGCATCGTTGGGAAAAGTGTGTAGAGTTACAATGAGAATGTAGAAAAATAAAAAAAAAATTTGAGAAAAAATGTCTTGTATCACTGTTCGGTCGGAAACTTTTCAGACAACCCTCGTACATATATATTCATTTCAACCATGATGACTCGGTAAAAAATTAAAGATCCTGACTGGGAAGTTGTGATGCATCCACAGTATAGTCTTGGCATTACGCCGTTAGATTATCATTTGTTCCGACCCCTGCGACACTCTCTTGCTGGCATTAAATTAGCTTCAAAAGAGGCATGGGAAAGCAAGAGGAATGGTTACGAAATATTGTTTGTAAAAATTGTTATTTGAGAAGGAGGAAGACCGTAAAAGAAACGATTCGTCCGGGTATTCTTCGCGCTGTAACTCCTGAAGAGACAAGTAAATAAAAAGAAGCAAAGTTGCAAGGATCAGTTGTATTCTAATAAATCGCTTCTCAATACGCTTGAGTGTTAAACAAAATTGAATAAAAAGATTTATGTAATTATAGTAATCATCATTATATTTCTACGTTCATCATTTGATCGTTAAGAAACAATTTTTAGCATAAACTAAAGTTTTTCATTCATTATTGTTATTTACTTATCTCACTTATTCATCATTTGATTGTAACAAAAGAAATTAAATTAAATTAAACGTGGCTGTCTTATTTATATTTAATTTTCTTCTTTTTTTTTGTGGAAAATCTAACAAAACAAATTAATTATATTGTATTTACTATATTATAATATTTATTTTCACTTTTCTTTTCTTCAATTTTCACCACATCATCTTGCCTATTTGTTTATTTACTCTTCCGGCCTGGAAAATCTTGGAAAGAACTAGCCAGTTCCAAGTCAATACCTACCACCTATGCTTATGACAGCCTCCATTGTACTAGGTTTCATAATGCGATGTCCTAATTCGGGTCCCAAGAAAACTTATCCGGTTGTGTCGCATCATACCAGAAAATTTGCGATGCGCCTTACAGCTTGGAAACAAAACCTCAGAATTTTTCCAAACCTTCACCGGATTCCGGCAAATAGATACGCTTTCATAATATGGTTTTTTCAATCTCATATTGAAATACTCGTATTATGTAACCGCAGGCAGGTATAAGCACAATAAAGATCTGGCCAGCTGTTGAGACACGTCATTGATATAGACTCTTCAGGGTGGCCAAAATCTGCTGCCATTGTAAAGTATATTTTATCGAGCAAAGATAACCCCGTCATTTACCAAATCGTACAATTTGTCACTGTAAATGCTCATTACTTTAGAGGAGTTCCTCTTCCTCTGGGAAGAAGAGGAACTGAACAAATGACACCTTGTCGAAGATTACCACCAGAATAAGCCTAGGCAACCGGTGCTACTTCAGTCTGGTTTAACAAATTGGATCCAAAGTCTCTACTCCAAGGAACATTGATTTTGCTAGTTAAAATATGGCTCATTCATGGCTGTCGGAAAAATATTTCCAATATTTTCCTTACTTGCTTGGGTGGCGTTACAGTCCGTGGTGGACCAGGACCTCAACCAACAAGCCTTTCCACCTGGCGCGATCTTTCACCCACTGTTTCCAGCGGTGCTGCACTCCAAGTTGGTTGAGATCCCATTCCACTTGTTCGAACTCCCATATATTCGGCCGTACATTACTGCGTTGTCCCCGAGTCTCGGAATTGAAGATTTTCGATCTTTACATACAAATATTTTGCGTACAGTTTTAAAAACTCCCTTTTACATAACTTGAAAGAAAAGGGAGCAAATATGTACTCGTAAATACTCGTATAAATTTTCCGAATAAGTTCGATGTTGCTCAATGCTTGGAAATTTATCAAATTTTGTAGGTACTTAATGTCCTGAGCACAAAATTAAAATCGGGAAATTGGTCTAGCGCTCATGTAAATTAAAACATTAGATGTTTAAAATTAATAAAAAAATAT